>JAPKLX010003009.1:0-11695 GCA_026898415.1 Leonotis leonurus
TAATCATCTCCTAATCTAGCCCATAAGGTAATCATCTTGGAGTTTCATGTTCCAATTAAACTAGCCTAACATACTTAATTAACTGTGGCCCGTTATCATTAACATTTTCGGCCCAGACGAATAAAATGTCCAGCCCAAATTCTAATTAAATTGAGCCCAAAATTTTAATTTACAGAAGCCCAATACCCAATTAGAGTTAGGCCCATAATTTATACTAAACTTAATTCTAATCTAATACAGCCTTAGTCTAACTTAAACATAATTAAATTCTAACCTAGTTTCCCTTACTTTAGCCGACATAGACCTCCTCCCATCCTCACAATTCCTCCTTTCTGTTGTCTCCAAATCTCTCTCTTTCGTTCGAGATACAGCGGCGACACCGCGGCCGCCGTTCGTGTTTCGCCGCTGCCTTTGTAAGGTAACTCTCTCTCTCGTCGCTTCGCTGTTTTCCTTCTCTGCCCCGCCGCTTCCTTGACGGCAGGGAACAGCAGCCCAGTAACTCTCTTTGCTCTTTCTCTCATTTCTTTCGTCACCTCTCTCTCTCACTCTCTGATTCCTCTCTAATCACTCTCTATCCCTAAATCTCTCTCTTTTTGCTCTTGTTTTCTGCAGGAAGGCAGAGCCTCCCTAGCTCAGAGCTTGTTGGTCCCAAAAGAGTAAGGTTTGGTGTATGGGGGGGGAATACACCAAATACAAACTTTCCAGTTTACTTGACAAGTTGTGAGAGAGTTCAAGTTATTCTGTATAAGAAATTGCTCGAAGATGACTAGACAGATCGATAGCAGTTTAGTCCAACCAGATTACTCTCTTAGTGTAAACACTTAGCTAATAATAAGAGTGATCTTATTACTTTCTGAGTGTTGAGTGAGTGCAGAATAATGGTGGATTAGTGATTGCTCTTGTTTAGAAAACCTTAGTAGTAATCCAGAATGTTAAGAAGATTGATTGAGATGCAGATGGATGATAGTGCAGAGAGTTAGAATAATAAACAACTGAGAAAATAAAGACTGCAGGAATGTAAAGCACACAGTTGTTTAATGTGGTTCGGGAAATCCCTACGTCCACGATCTGGTCACAACTAGACCAGATTATCCACTACTAGGATACTCTGCTTCTTTATACTCGTGGAGAACGAGTCACAAGTACCAATCAAAACTAGACAGATACTTATGCACGAATTAAGGGTCGTGTCCCTTTACAACAGATTACCTCTACGTTACCACTAGAAAACTACTAGCTAGCAGGGTGATCTCCTTTCTCTCGATAAGACAGACTTGAATCGAGGTGGTTGGTGTGATGTAGAATCACAAGGTGTTGAAGCTCTAAGTCTGGATAGCAGATTTCTTGAAAGTATGACAACAGTATAGTTCGCGTATGTTCTCTCTTCTACTACTCCTCCAGATCTCTAACTTCAACTATATAGGCATTGAATATAAAATTCTAGCCGTTGTTGATTGGCGTGAGATAGATAGTATATTGCCAATCAAAGGATTCCATCATATCTGTTCTTGCCATATGGGAAAGGTTGACTCAATCTTTGAGTTATGGGAAGTAGATTGCTAACGGTCTCTTTCCTTCTATGTGTTAATCGAAGATCTTCTTTCCAATCCCCATTGGATGGACTTTGATCTTGATGTGGCAAGAGCATATGATGTGTAGGATGATGTCAGCTGGTGAATTGATGACTCAATCGTTCTGGTTCCTCGCTGCAGGCATCGATCTGGTCACTGTCTGTTACAGCAGATCGATTCCTCTTTGGCGTGAAATCTTGACTTTCATCCTATTCTAAGTTGAGATTGACTTCTATAGGAATATTTCCTTTACATATCTAGTCATCTCCTAATCTGTTCCATAACATGATACATTTTATCTCTAGTGATCTGTTTTACACGTAGAACAGTTTAAGCTATAAGAAAAACAGCTAAGTGTGTTTCGAAAGGCCATCATCAAAACTAAATAACTTTAGGGTTCCCAACAATTTCCCCATTTTTGATGATGTCGAAACCACACTTTACAATAATGTCCTATCAGCTCTTAAAAGGCGATCTGGTCTGATAGCCAGATTGATGTTTGTACGTTATTAAGTTTATAACGTTTTATGATATTTTATATGTGTTCTGGATAATAAAATGTTGTCATCAGAAACTCAAACAGATTTCATATATATATAAGGGCAATGAGAGTTTACAGATTATCATCACAAGAATAAGACATGCAGATCATAATGATATGGAATACATATAGCTATCTGCTTTTTCTTCTCTCGTCTTGTTGTCTCTTCATCTTCGCTCTGGTTTCATCTGAGATGAGTTGAACACTCTCATATACGCCTTCTCTTACCCTTATGTAGTCAGGGTCTTCTGCATCGACCTTATACCCTCTGTTTTCTGCCAGCTGGTTTATGTAGGTGAGCAGGTAGGTTTTGTCTGGTAGTGAGGTGCCAGGAATTACTGGGCATTCTCTGAACTCCTTTTCTGGTGCAGAGATGGTGATTTGAGCTTCCCTTAGGGCCTCAACCAAGTCCTTGGCATCATTCCTGTCTAAATATATGTCGAATGCCTCGTTGGGTGTGCCTTCACAGTACAAGGGTTCTTTGATGAAGTATCTAAGCATAATGAAACCATATTTCAAACCCTCTCATCCATCCTTCAGATGATCTGGGATCCAACTGGTCTCTCCTTCTTTGATTTTTGATGTTCTGGTAGGAACAGATGATGACCAACTGAACCCAGATCGTCTCTTTTTCTTCGGGGGTTGAAATTGGCTCGATGTGGTCTTTTTAATCTGGGCAGATGGAGCGGATGGAGGACTGGTTGATTGTGGTGTAATCTGCTGTTCAGATTGAGCTTTCTCCTTCTCCTTTCCTTTTGCAACAGCTGCTGTTTTCTTTCCTTTCGCTAATCCTTCCCCCTTTTCGACATCATCAACCAACATATTGATGAATTCCCGTAGGGAAGTAACCTCCTCCTTCATTGATTTGATCTCTTTATCTGTCTCCACTTTTTGTGTAAGCAGAGATGTGATATTGAGATTAGCGTCGTCGATCTGCTTTTGAAATGAGGTTGTAATGTTGACGAGATCAGCTGTGTGGGTCTCTACATCTTTTTGGATGATCAGACAATCGTTAAAGTATGTTTCGATCATTGTTTTCGTAGGGTAGCGTAGGTCGCTCAATTTCCTCTCAACGAAGTTCTTCCCATCAGTTTCGAATTGTCTGAGCATGGCCTTGGTGTGTGAGTTGGCTTCCTTTATAACGTCAGCTGCTATGCCATTGATCTGTTCTTGCACTATGGTATGCACCATGTTCTTCTCCTTCTCAGCAAAGGCAGTGATGATCTTGTATATCTCTTTTACCTTAAGCTCTGTATTGAACAAACTCTGATCGATCTGTGCTTTCCTCTCTTCGGCAGCAGCTCGATCATCATCCAATTTCTTGCAGATCTCTTCAATTTTTAGTCTGCATATCCTCCTCAAATCAGAGTCAACTTGATCGACATGAGTCTTCAAGTGGTCATTGTACTCTGTGAGGATGCGAGTAGCCTCATCTTGCACTTGGGAGAGCGTCCCATACATGTATTGGTCCACTTTCATGGAAATGAGATCTCTGATTTGTGTGTGGGACAGAGATTGATGTTGGTCCATCAGTATGTCTTCCAGGGTGAATGTTGGCACATATAAACCGAGTGCAGCTGCAGCAGCAGGTGTGAAGATGTCGTTTGTAAGTTCGCCTCCGACATTCTGTCCAACAGGCTCATCCTCTGCTTGAGACTGATCAGCAGGTTCCCCCTCAGTCTGTGGGGTGGGTTCTATCACTTGCTCCCCAGTATCAGTCATATGTTGATCTGGTGCAGAGTCTGTGGTGGCTGCACCCTGTTGGTGAGCATCAGTGTGTGCTGCTTCAGCTTCTGCTTCCTTATCTGTTTCTTCTTCAATGCTATTATAGAAATCCAGCATATTTGCTTTTTCATAAGCAGATCGCAGGTCGATCTTGAGCTCATCAGCTTCAAATTTTGCCATGCCAAGTATGTCTGGCTGGTAGGTCTCCCTTAACTCAGATACTGATGCAGCAGTGAATATCTTTAGTAGGGTTGCTTCTTCGATCTTTAGTGCATGGATGGATCTGGTGCGGAGCAGGGCATCCAGAACATAGAATTCTTTATCTTTCACCAGCAACAGAAACTTGAGCCTCTTGGCTATGTCATAGGTTTCTGGGGTAAGCTGGATCCCAGGGAAAGTTCTGAGCACAGAGTGATCTGCCTCTGTCTCCAGCATTTTTACAACAGTTTCTGCTTTCTTCAACTCCTCCTCTTCATCAGTGGATGTCTCTTCTTCCTCAGCTTCCTCATCAATCTGCTCAAGGGGTTCAGCAGATGATGGGCTGGTAGAATGTGCGGGTGAAAAATCCTTGGTTTGACCAGGGTTCAAGGATGAAATGGGGGCCACATCTTCAGGTGAACCACCCATCAAAATTTCCTCTTCCTCGACCTCCTGTGGAGGGAGGACAGATTCTGGTACAGGTTCTGGGCTTTGTTCTGCTTCAGCCAGTCTCTGCAACTTCCTTCGTTTGGGTTTGGGTGGCTGAGCTGCTGTAGATGTATCAGTTTCAACAGAGCTGGCCCTCCTGGTCACTCTCTTGGAGGGGGTTCTCTCTATTGGCTTCTCCTTGGTGGTTTTAGATTTGGTGGATCGATCTACTGGACCAGATGGAGGAATCCATATTGGATTCGAGTTTCCCATTTCCATCAGTGCACTAAACACCACTGAATCCTTCACCCGTGCAATCAGATTGGCTGAAATGCCCATCGACATTTCTATCTGATGCTGGTCCTTGGGAAAATGCTGCCTTGTGTTGAATTCAATAGCTGTGTCCCATTTGTGATGAGGGAAGAATGTTTCCAGCATGAAGCTGATTTTCGTAGAATGCCTTAGACTGCTTCTCTTCACCTCAATGCCGGGTGAACCACCTTTCACAAACAAGATCATCTTGGCCTCCTTTGCCAAGAGATCAAACAAAATCCTGCTCCAGTTCACTGGCAGGTTGAGAACCACTACTGCTAGGATCCTGAACTTTTCAAGAGTGACCTGGTCATACGAGCCGTTGTGGTTGAGGAAGATTCACTGCACGAATTCGAGTAGAATTCTGAATTCTGGAGCGAGAAGAGCTCTTGTGAACATCCGGTTCGTATATTGGATTGGTATGATCATTACCATCTCCACTGCCTCTTGGAGTTGTGCTGCAGTGATTTCCCCAAGGTCTGCACCTTCATCTTTCAGCTTATAAACATCGTTGATGATATTGATGACGTTGTAAGGGGTGTTGCTGACAGTATTTCCTTTGCTAACCCTGATGGTTGCCTCATCTCCACCCCTCTCTCCCTGCCATGAGAGGTAGAAGGCAGCAACATCCTTAGGTAGGAAATGAACGGGGTGTGAAGTGATAATGTTGTGAAAACCTACAAGAAGCATAATAGAGCATATGTGAGCACTATTCTTCCATCAGTGAAGTATAAGTGCCCATAACAGTTTATGTAGTCTTAGCAGTTTATATTATAAAAACTATAACCATAACCATACGTAATGCAGATGAGAAAAGAAAATAGTTCAAAACGCATGATTGAAAATGAACATAAGGCAAATCACAATAACACCATAAAAAGTGAACCTTTGCATTGGCGAACAAGGTCAAACGCCTTTTCTAGTTTATGAAACCCGAAGGTATCAAGAGTGGCGAAAAGGTCTTGGTGTATGTAAGGTTTCAGAAAATTCGCTTGGTCAAGAAAAACAGAGGACTTGGGTGCCATTGATACTAAAACAGAGTGATTTTCGATGGTAGAGAGAGTTTGAAAGAGAGGAAATTTTTGCTAAGAGTTTCGAGAAATATAAGTGTGAGTGATACATGAAACGCCTTATCAATCTATATACACGAAAGAGAAGATAAGTAGAGTAATAAAATATTCAGAAATCCTTCCCTTTTTCAGCTTTCCCGCCTTTCCATGTTCTAGGTTTCCAGTCTATCACCGCTTTAATTTATCGTATGATACAAGCGCTTTGATTGAACGGTTTTGATGTAGCGCGTTGTCTTTGTTGCAGTCATTTTTCTCCATTTTTCTTGATTTGGTAGATATTTCCTCGATCACGTTTCCCAATTACTTTCTTAATCATCAAAAATAAAAGATTTGATATCAGAAATCAGATATTTTATATAATTAGTCGCCGTATAAGGTTGACCTTTCCCCCTTAACCAAGTAATGGGATAAAAATTATTAAATTAATATCCACGTGGCATTTAGTAATCTGGTCAAAGTCGATCTCTTCCATAGTGAGAACTATCGATCTGGTTGACTCTTTTAATAATTCCCAGATGGAAATTAATTAATCTGTATTGACATATACTTGGTGATCTGGTGTCAATTCTCTGTTGGAATTTCAAGTGATCTGGATTTTATCAATCTGGACCATGACGATCTGGCTTTGATTCCCTGTTGGAATATTGAATTTTATCTGGTTTAGATCAATCTGGTCCTTTCTTCAAGATTTAAAAGTCCTAGTTTTCCACAAAGCATCTTAAATCTTTCTTCTGGTAATGCCTTAGTGAGAATGTCTGCTTTCTGAACTTCAGTGTGTATTTTCTCAATCTGTATATGCTTCCTTTCAACATGGTCTCTTATGAAGTGATGTCTCACATCTACATGTTTGCATCTGGTGTGCAATACTGGGTTCTGTGTAATTGCTATAGCACTTGAGCTATCACAGAAAATAGGTATCTCCTTGACATCAATCTCATAGTCTTTAAGCTGTTGTCTTAGCCACAGTATTTGTGCACAACAACTTCCAGCTGCCATATATTCTGCCTCTGTGGTTGAGGTGGCAACTGATGTCTGTTTCTTTGAGAACCAAGAAATCAGTTTATTTCCTAGAAACTGACATGTACCAGATGTTGACTTTCTGTCCAGTTTACATCCAGCATAATTTGAATCAGTGTATCCAGTTAGCTCAAAATTGTCTTCACATGGATACCATAATCCTACATGGGCTGTTCCCTTAAGATATCTTAGTATCTTCTTAGCTGCTTCCATGTGAGACTCTTTGGGATTTGCTTGATATCTTGCACATACACCTACTGCAAAAGTGATGTCAGGTCGACTGGCAGTTAGGTATAGAAGTGATCCTATGATCCCTCTGTATTGAGTAATGTTAGCTGGTTTTCCCTCTGGATCTGGATCGATTTCCCATTGGTTTGCATTGGGATTTTCACTGGATTACTGTCTTTTAATCCAAACTTGGTCAGTAGATCGTTGATGTATTTTGTCTGATTAATAAAAATACCATCTGGTAGCTGCTTGACCTGCAAACCTAAAAAGAAGCTCATTTCTCCCATCATGGACATTTGGTACTTATTTTTCATAAGTTCAGCAAATTTGTCACATAGATAGGTTGATTGAGATCCAAAAATGATATCATCTACATAGATCTGGACTAAGAGAATGTTTTCTTTGACTATGATAATAAACAAAGTTTTGTCAACAGATCCTCTTCTGAATCCAGATTCTAGTAGGAAGGTTGATAAGGTCTCATACCAAGCTCTAGGGGCTTGTTTTAGACCATAGACTGCCTTGGCCAGTCTGTATACTTTTTGATCTGGATCTGCTTCTTCAAATCCAGGTGGTTGTTCCACATATACTTCTTCTTCAAGGATACCATTGAGAAAAGCACTTTTGACATCCATCTAGTATACATTGAATCGTTTGTAAGCAACATATGCTAAAAACAGCCTTATAGCTTCTAATCTGGCTACTAGTGCGAAAGTTTCATCAAAATCAATGCCTTCTTGTTGATTATAGCCTTTAGCTATCAATCTGGCCTTGTTCCTGACTACTTCACCATTTTCATCTCGTTTATTTTTGAACACCCATTTTACACCAATCACGCCTTGGTGTTTGGGTCTGTCCACGAGATACCAGACTTCATTCCTTTTGAACTCATTGAGTTCTTCTTGCATTGCTGTTATCCAGTCTGCATATTGAAGTGCTTCATAAGCATCAGATGGCTCTATGCGAGAGAGATAACAGCTTAACAATGCACTTTCTCCATGCATTCTTCTGGTCTTCACACGATCTGATGGGTTCCCAACGATCTGTTCTAGTGGATGATCTTGTATCCATCTCCTTCTCCTGGTCATCTCTTCATCAGATATCTCAGGATCAAGTTGATCTGTTGGTTCTTCAAATTCAGGGTGTGCTGTTGATGAGGCTTGGAATGGATTCTCATCTAGTTCTGTTTCTGGATTTTGAGTTCCAGCTTGCTCATTATCTGCAATGACTGTTTCATTGCTTTCCGTTGGCAATCTGTCCTCATCCAGATTGTGCTGTGATATTCCTCCTTGCTGTAAGATTTCTTCAGCAACAGGTGGAGTGATAATTTCTTCATCCTCACTCTTTGAGTTCCAGATAAGAATATCTTCAAGTAGTAGTTCATTCATCCTTCTGATAGTCACCTGGTTTTCTGTCTGCTTTCCATCTGGTGACCTGTACTCAACAATTGACTCATCAAATACAACATGAGGTGTTACCTCCACAATATGAGAATTCTTATTGTAAACTCGATAAGCTTTACTAACATCAGAATATCCTAAGAATATTCCAGGGTCAGTTTTACTATCAAAAGTTTTTAATTGTAATTTCCCATTATTGTGTATGTAACACAAACAACCAAAAGTTCTAAAATAAGAAATCTTAGGCTTTCTGTTGTTCCAAATCTCGTATGGTGTCTTTCCATGTCTGAGTGTGATGGATGATCTGTTTTGAGTATAACAGGTTGTGTAGATTGCTTCTGCCCAGAATTTCTTGGGTAGATTTGTAGCATTTAGCATTGTACGTGCTGCTTCCTTCAGTGATCTGTTTCTCCTTTCAACAACTCCATTCTGTTGAGGAGTTCGAGCAGCAGATGTTTGATGAGTTATCCCCATCTTGTTGCAGTATGCTTCAATCTTCTGGTTGAGAAATTATGTTCCTCGATCTGTTCTGATAGAGGTTATACTCATCTCTTTCTGTTTTGTGATCTTGTGAAGGAAGTCAGGGAGCTTGTCTAGGGTTTGTTTCTTCTTTAACAGAAAGATGACCCCAAGTGAATCTTGAGTAATCATCTATGATTACTAGGGTGTATTTTCTCCCATTTATGCTTAGAGGTTTGACTGGTCCAAACAGATCAAGATGTAACAGCTCTAGTATCCTTGAGGTCACTGTTTTGCTTGAGAAGGATGATCTGGTTTGTTTTCCAGCTTGACAAGCATCACATATATGATCTTTATCATATACTTGATCTGGTAGTCCTTCCACCAACTTTTCCTTGGCAATCCTGTTGATTGATTTAAAATTTAGGTGGTTTAATCTCTTATGCCATAGCCAGCTGGTTTCTGATACAGTCTTGGTGACTAAGCAGGTCTCGATCTGGTTTGTCCATTGGACAATGTATAGTCTATCCTGCAACTTACCGGTAAGGAGTATCTCATCTCCTTCCTTATTCTTCACCAGACAGTTGTTAGTATCAAAAACAATCTGATTACCATTAGCACAAAACTGACTTACAGAAAACAGGTTGTGACTAAGACCCTCAACGTATGATACATTAGTGATAGTAGTCTTGCCAACTTTGATGTTTCCATACCCTCTAGTATAACCTTTTGAATTACATCCAAATGTGACCTGGGGTCCTGGTTTTTCTACGTAATCTGATAGCAGGTTCTTGTCACATGTCATGTGTTTTGAACAACCACTATCTATTATCCAGATTGCTCCTCTTGCAATTTTACTCCTTCTTGCAGTTCTTTGATCCTGCAATTAATCAAACTTAGCTACCCTTTCAACGTTTGGGTGCTTGATTATTAGCAAATATCCCTTTTCGAATCCAGAACATTCTAGGGTTTGGAACAGAAATATAACAAGTAATAGTGTTCCCATAATTGTCGATTTTTGATAGAGAATGAATTTCAGATGGATGATATCTCTCTATTCCATCATTCTTCACTCCCTTCTTAACTGGTGCTGTCCTGTTGACACTTTTGTTTGGTAGTGTCCTGTTGACATTTGCTTTTTGTAGGTGAACTGTTTCTGTGTAGTGAGCTGGTTGTCCCTTTGTTTGATGATACTGCCTGTTCTTTGCATCTTTTATTATCATCTTTTGAGGATAACCTGTCTTATTTTTCAAGTCCTTCACTTGATCTGGTATTCGCTTCCTTTCTAGTACGAAGTTTAAGGTTCCAGATGACTTTTTCTGAGTAGCCTGGGTATCCTAATCCAGATGTGCCCTTTTGTTGCAGATTGATTAGCAACTTGGCACGCTCATCACTCCTGTAAATCATTTCTTTTCCTTTCTTGATCTTTTCCTCAGCAACATTGTTTCTTGTAACCAGATCCTTAATTTTTGAGTTAAGTGAGTGGATCTCACTGTCTTTACTCTTGATTTGTTCTTCCAGATCGTTCATTTTAGCAACAAATTGTGTGTTTGCTGTACTTAGAGTCTATTCAACTCTCTTTAATCTTTCATTTTCTTCAACAACTTCTTCAAACAGCCTCTTGATACTTGAGTAACTTTTGAACATCTCATCTATTTCATTCCATGAGTATTCTGCTTGATCTTCACTTTCCTGTTCAAGATCATTATTATTATTTGAGGAATTTGAGTAGCAAGAATTTACCTCAACATCATCTAGACCGTTGTCCAATCCCACATAGCATTCATTCCAGCTTTCTTCATCATCAGCAATGAAGGCTTCATCATTTTCTGATGAGCTATCTGAGAAATGACTTGAGCTGCTTGAGTTCTGTTCAGCTATCATGGCTTTGCGTTCATATTTAAGCTTTCGGTCTCTTTTAGCTCTTAGTTCTTCTCTTTGGCTTCTGGACAGATTAGGACAATCTGTTTTGAAGTGGCCTGTTCTGCCACATTCAAGGCAAGTGTAATCTGTAGAGCTGGAAGTCTTTGTTGTTTTGTCAGTCTGATTCCTGGATTCATTCTTGTCTTCAGATCGATCATTGTCATGCTTCTTATTGAAGTTTCTCTTGTTATCTTTGTAGAAGCGTCTGTATTTCTTCGATCTGGTCTCCATTTTGTCCATTCGTTTGGCAATCATCGTGAACTCTTTTAAGAGTTTGTCATAGCCTTTCTCTATATCTGGACTAGCAGGCTCAGAAGAATCATCTGGTTTGCACATCGCTTTGAAGGCTACCTCTTTGTCCTTCTTTGAGTTGCTTTCTGCCTTTTTGGACAGATGATCTGGTCCTCGAATTCTTTGAATGTCACACTCATGCCCTTCGAGGTGATCAAACAAAGCTTCAGTGGACAGTTCATTAAAGTCTACTCGTAGAGGTTGCATTGCAGCATATATCTCCCAGCTTGGTGAAAGTGCTCTAAGAACTTTCATGTTCTTCTCCCTTTGAGTATATTTGTTCTTTTTGAACGCAGATATCTCAAGAAGGATTCCAGTGAATCTCATCTTCATCTGTTCTATTGTCTCGCCTGGTTTCATTTTGAATTCATCATATTTGTTGCAGGCAAGAGACAGTTTGTTCTCAATCATTACTTCAGATCCTAGGGCTAGGTCTCTTAAGGCTTCCTACATCTCTTTGGCAGTATCCAGATCTTGGATTTTAGCCAGATGTATGCCTTTGACCGTGCTGGAGATGATCCCTTTGGCAAA
>JAPKLX010002278.1:0-14209 GCA_026898415.1 Leonotis leonurus
GTCATAAATATCAGATTTGGTCACTGCCGAATCTTCTTGCACACTAAATTTAAGGTTTATGGTTTATTTTAGGTTTATGGTTTATTTTAGGATTTTGGGTCTAGGGTTTAGTTTAGGGTTTAGGGTTTTGTTTAGGATTTAGGGTTTAGAGATTTGGTTTGGGGTTTCGGGTTTAGTTTAGGTTTTAGGGTTTAGGGTTTAGTTCATAGTTTAGGGTTTAGGATTTAGGGTTTAGTTTAAGGGTTTAGGGTTTAGTTTTAGGTTTAGTGTTTAATTAAAGGTTTACGGTTTAGGGTTTAGGATTTAGGTTTAGTTTAGGGTTTAGAGTTTAGTTTTGATGTATAGAGTTTAATTAAAGGTTTAGTGTTTAGGGTTATGATTTAAGGTTTAATTTAGGATTTATGATTTTGGGTTTATGATTTAATTTAAGATTTAGGGTTTAGTTTTGGGTGTAGTTTAGGACTTAAGGTTTAGGGGTTTTGGGTTTTGGGTTATGTTTCCGGTTTAGGGTTTAGTTAGAGTTTAATTTAGGGTTTCGAGTTTAGTTTGGGGTTTGGGGATTAAATTTGTGTTTCGGCTTTAACGTTTAGAATTTAGTTTAGGGTCTAGTGTGTAGGGTTGCAGGTTTGTGGTTTAGTTTAAGGCTTAGGGTTTAGGCTTAGGTAATAGTTTATTGTTTAGGTTATAGTTTAAGGTTTAGGGTTTTAGAATTAGGGTTTAGGGTTTAGGGTTTAGCTTTGGGTTTAGGGTTAAGGGTTTAGGGTTTAGAGCTTAGGTATTAGGTTTAGTTTATGATTTAGGTTTTATCTTAAGGTTTGGGCTATGGTTTTGGATTTAGGATAGAGGGTTTAGGGTTTAATTTAGAAATTAGGATATGGGGTTTAAGGTTTAGTTAAGGATTTAGGATTTAGGGTTTAAGCGTTATGATTTATGGTTTAGGTTTTAGTGTTTAGGGTTTAGAGTATGGTTTAGGGTTAAGTGTTTAGGTTTAGTTTGGGGTTATGGTTTAATTTAAGGTTTATGGTGTAAGCTATAGGATTTAATGTTTAGGTTTTAGGGTTTAGGTTTTAGGTTATGGTTTAGGGTTTAGATTTAGTTTGGGGTTTATGGTTTAATTTAAGTTTTAGGATTTAGTTTAGGGTTTACGTTTATTTTGGGGTTTAGGGTTTAATTTAAGGTTTAGGGTTTAGTTTAGAATTTTAAATTTAAGTGTAGGATCAAGCGCTTGCCATTAGACCAAAAGCCCGGACTTGTGGTGAGGTGCTACTTTATTTCCCTTAACCCATATCTAGCTGCAGGCGCACACAGGAGGCACGCAACTATGCCTTTAATCGAGCGAACGGACAGACTTGAGCGTAACTCGCTGAAAGGCAGGAGACTGCTAGGATTTCTCCCAACATTAAGGATTAAGGTTTAGTTTTGGATTTAGGTTTTGGTGTTTAGCTTAGGGTTTAGGGTTTAGTTTAGGATTTAGGGTTTAGGTTTTAGGGTTTAGAGTTTTGGTTTAGGGTTTCGGGTTTAGTTTAGATTTTAGGGTTTAGGGTTTAGTTTTTGCCTTATTATATGCTTAATTGTTTAATTTGGATTTTATTTGCTATTTATTATGTGGAACTTATCTAAATTGATATGTCAATTTATTGGAGATCTTACATGGATTTTAGACATGTCATAATATGTGATTATCCATGATAAAAACCTTTTCAAAATTAAAAATGACTAAGAGATAATTGTAACTGCATTTTTTTAATTTAATTTGCTTAGATTACATATAGTCTCCATGAGACGGTATTTTAGTGAATTAACTTGTTTTGATTCCATGCGGGATCACATTTTATTAGTTCACGTGATAAGACTTCTTCTCTATAGATGGCTGTAAGAATTTAATTGATGGCAATATGACCCCTCCGTTGTGGGCTTATTAGAGTCGATCAATTTCTCTTGTGTCAGGCTCATGGTAACGACTTAGGTGTAATTTGGCAGTTATAGCAGCACTGCGCGACCTTTGACTGTTGAGTTACATGACCAAGTAAAAACTTTTTGAAATTGATTGTGTAATTGATCACACTTCGTGGCTTGCATGATTGATTTTAAACAATTTGTTCAAAAGGATGTTTTCTTTAAAGATTTTGATTATATGTGCTTGAGCATGTATTTATGATAGTTTATTTCATTTATTCTCAGTTTTGTTAAGCATGACTTTCAATCCAATCGCCACGATTCTTGAAAAGAATCGCCTTGAGATGGATAATTATATACACCGGAAAAGGAATTTGGAAATTGTCCTTACTGTTGACAACATTAAGTTTGTCCTTGACGAACTATGTCTGCCAGTTCCTCCTGATAATGCATCTGCTAATGCTAGGGCTAAATATGATAAGTGGATGAAGGCTAACAAGATGGCGATGTGTTACATTATGGCTTCCATAAACAACGCTTTGCAGCATCAACACGAAAGTATCAAGCAAGTGGCCATTCGCAATGTGATGAAACATCTCTATGGAAGACAGATCATCAGTTTGGGACCATGTTCTGAAGATGATAGGCTATCTGAGCGAGATCGAGACTCTCAGTGGTAAAATCGACAAAGAGTCTCAAATTGATATCGTTCTGCAGAGCTTATCGTTGAGCTTTGAGTCGTTTCAGGTCAACTACATTATGAATAAGAATGATTATACGTTGATGGAACTGCTGACTGAGCTGCAAACGGTGGAAGCTATTGTGAAAGCCCAACCCAAGACTACATTAGTAGTATCAGCTCCGGCTTCTTCTAGCAACGAAGAATACTAATAAAAGGAAGGCGACAAGTGGTATTTCGAAGAAAAAGGAAGGAACTAGAAAATATTTCAAGTGCGGTGAGAAAGGACACTGGAAACAAAACTGTCTGCTTCGTAAGAAGTCGGTGAGCGGTAAAGGTACGTCTATAGCTTTAGTGGTAACATCATGTTCTATGGCTAGTTCTGCCCATTCTTGAGTAGTAGATACAGGAGCCACTGACCATGTTTTTTGTGACTCGCATGCACTTCTGCGATCCAAACAACTTAGAGACTGAAATATTTCCATCTCGTAGGGTGATGCTACAAGAGTGGCGGTTGTTGCAGTGTGAGAATTAGAGTTGCAGTTTGCCTCTACCGTTCTAGTTTTACATGATGTTTTATTAGTACCTAGTTTTAAAAAGAACCTCGTTTTGGTTTCTAAACTTGTTTTGGATGGATATTTTGTTTCTTTAGATGATTCAGTTATTATCAAGAAAAGAGACTTGTTTATCTGTTCTGGTACTATAATTAACAATTTTTATACTATATCTGCAAAACCTAAACAACGTTTAACTTCAACTTTTAACTTATCGACTGACTCCAAGAAGAGAAAAGCTTCTTGTCTTTCATCGAATTATACATATCTATGGCACTTAAGGCCAAAAGTTAGTGGAACATGGGCCTTTGGATAAACTCCAAGTTGAGCCATATCCTACTTGTGAATCTTGCTTGGAAGTTAAAATGACCAAGAGACCATTCAGGGTCAAAAGAAATAGAGCCCAAGATGTGTTGGATATCATTCACTCTGACGTTTGTGGTCCAATGTCAACTCAGGCCAGAGGTGGAATGCAGTATTTTATAACTTTCATTGATGATTACTCGAAATATAGATGTCTATTTGATGCACCGCAAGTTAGAATCCTTTCAGAAATTTAAGGAATTTAGGGCACTTGTTGAGAATTGTCATGGAAAGACTATCATGTGTCTATGTTCTGATCGTGGAGATGAATACCTCAGTGCTGAGTTTTTGAGCCACTTATTGGATGTAGGGATTCAATCCCAGTTGACTGCACCTAGTACACCCCAGAAAAACAGTGTAGGAGAAAGACAGAATAGAACGCTAATGGAGATGGTGAGATCTATGATAAGTTATGCAGAGTTGCCTATTTCGTTTTGGGGATATGCCCTTAGAGACGACAATTTACACATTGAACTTGGTACCATCCAAGTCGGTCCCTAAGATACCGATTGAGTTGTGGACAGGGTGCCAGCCTAGTCTACGACATCTCAAGGTTTGGGGTTGTCAAGCACACGTGCTAGAGAAGGACGCCGACAAATACTCAACTAGTACTGACTTGTGTCTACTCGTGGGTTATCCTAGAGATACGAAAGGGTGGGAGTTTTATAATCTCTGAGATCGGAAGGTTGTGATTATAACTCACGCTCTATTTCTAGAAGAAGACTATGTGAACAACCACAAGTCAACGAGTGAAGTAGTTCTTGAGGAAATGAGAACTAGAGCTAATCAAAATTCACAAGAAACACAATGTGCAACAATACCAACTCAAACACTTGTACCACCTGCAGTGCAGCCTCGTCGTAGTGGGAGGGTTGTTCGTCAACCTAACTGATTCATTGGAGTGGGAGAGGCATCTGACTCAATCCCTGGCCTGGATGAATCGGATCCTTGGAACTACAAAGAGGCAATACACAACAAAGATTGTCACCTCTAGTTAGAGGCGATGGAATCCGAATTGCAATCCATGGTAGACAAGGAAGTATACGATCTAGTTGATCTGCCCGATAGCTGCGAGGCCATAGGGAGTAAAAGGGTCTTCAAGCGAAAACGAGGACCCGAAAGTAAAGTCGTTGTCTTCAAGGCTAGACTAGTAGCTAAGGGCTATACTCAAAAGGAAGGTATCGATTACGATGAGACCTTGTCACCAGTAGTTATGCGCAAGTCTATTCGTATACTCTTGTCAGTAGTAGCACATATGGATTGGGAAGTATGGCAGATGAATGTCAAGACAACTTTCGAAAATGGAAGTCTTGAAGAGAACATCCATATGCAACAACACGAGGGCTATGCAGTTCAAGGAAAGGAACACATGGTGTTGAAGCTTAAGAAGTCCATTAATGGGCTTAAGCAAGCCTCACGATCATGGAACCTTTGTTTCGATCAGGTTTTCAGGTCATAGGGATTTGATTAGTGCCCTGACGAAAGCTGTGTGCATAAGAAGTGTGAGGGTAAAGTAGTTGTTTTATTAGAGCTATATGTAGATGACATTCTATTGATCGGAAGTGTCAAGAAAATGTTGTCGGGCATTAGAGCATACTTGTCCAGTCAATTTGATATGAAGAATATGGGAGACGCGGGACACATTCTAGGGATCAGGGTCATCTGTGACAGATCTAAGCGAATGTTGTGCTTATCTCAGGAGTCCTATATCGAGACTATACTTAAGACGCTTTAGCATGCATGATTCCAAGAAGGGTTTCTTGCCCTTCAGGCATGGAATTGTTCTTTCTCAGGGCAGATACCTTACGCTTCTACAGTAGGTAGTCTCATGTATGGTCTAACCCTAGAAAGGGACATTGGACAGCGGTAAAGAACATACTCAAGTACCTAAAGGGACTAAGGAGTACTGTTTGGTTTACCAGGATGATTCATTATGCCCTTTGGGTTATACCGATTCTGACTTTAAGATGGATCGGGACTGCAAGAAATCTACCTCTGTGAATGTGTTTACTTTGGGAGGTGGAGTCGTAGCATGGAGGTGTGTGAAGTAGAAATGCATCGCGGACTCCACCATGGAGGCTGAGTATGTGGCCGTATCTGAGGCCGCAAAGGAAGTAGTTTGGCTCAAGAACTTCTTGATGGACCTAGATGTAATTCCGAGTATGCCGGCAAGTATCACGGTTTATTATGATAACTTTGGTGTAGTGGCAAACTCGAGGGAACCACGGGCCCACAAGGCGAGCAAGCACATTGAGAGAAAATATCACATCATTCGTGATATTTTAAGGAGAGGCTACATAGTGGTGAAAAAGATAGCGTCCGAGGACAACCTAGGAGATCCCTTCATGAAAAGCCTGAACGGAAAGACGTTTGAGAGGCATGTAGAGGGATTAGGAATGCGACGTGTTATGAACTTGCTTTAGGTACATGTGGGAGAGTTATATGTCATGCGACACATATTTTTATACTTTAAAGAATGTTTGAGTATAAGTGGGAGATTGTTAGTGTTTATATACCTCAAAGCATGCTTTATACTTAGACGATGTACCAGACTTGGGATTTAAGGTTTAGTTTTTAAATTGGCATAGTTTAGATAAAGAATGTTTAGGATTTAGGATTTAAGGTTTAGTTTTTAGAGTTTAAGGTTTAACGTATAGTTTAGGGTTATGGGTTTATGTTTAGTTTGGGGTTTAGGGTTTAGTTTAAGGTTTATGGTTTTTTTAGAATTTTAAATTTAAGGTTTAAGGTTTAGTTTGGGATTTAGGGTTTTGGGGTTAGTTTAGGGTTTAGGTTTTAGAGTTTTGGGGTTAGTTTAGGGTTTACGGTTTAGGATTCCGATTTTAGTTTAGGGTTTGTTGTTTAGTTTAGGGTTTAGGGTTTAGGGTGTAGTTTAGTGTTTAGGTTATAGTTTAAGGTTTAGGGTTTAGGTTTAGTTTAAGGTTAATTTTTAGGATTTAGGATTTAATATAAGGTGTGGGTACTTATGGTTTAAGATTTAGGATATAAGGTTTAGTTTAAGAATTAGTTTTTAAGGTTTAGGGTTTTGGTTTAGGATTTAAGCAATAGGTTTTAGGGTTTTTTTTTAAATCAATTCACCCCGGAGGGTGGGGATGCAATCTCCAAACCCGTGTATAACCAATCAAAATGAACAATGTCAATACACGATGTTGGGCCCAAAGTGATCCGCCATCCAAATAAGAAGCAACAAAGCTATAAAAGGATGGACTCAAACCCATGCCCACAAATGGACACAAAACACCAAAAAGGAGAGAACGAAAAATAGGACATAAAATAAGGGACCTATCTATAACGGAATCTGAAGTTAGGATAACCATGTTGGTCCATCCTAACCAGTGCCACAAGATATCTCGGCGCCTTCGTCAAATCATAAACCATCATGCGCGGGGTCTGGGTCCCCCTCCGGGCCAAAAAATCTATCGCCCGGTTCCTTTCCCTGTGGATCTAAGAGAACGAGCCTGAATCTCCTAAAGAAGAAGTCTAATTGCCATCACTATGTGACACAAGTGGGCTGCACCATGTCTCCCTGAAGTGAGCAAAGAGAGAACAACAGCAGCATCCATCTCGATCCAAATATGATTTGAGAAATCCTTAGCCAGTTTGAACAACAAGCAAGGCACCTGTGTGATCACGAATCAGGCCTCCACCCGTTGCCATCTGCGTGCTCCTATCGAATGAGCCATTTGTGTCCAACTTCACCCATGGTGCCTCCGGCGGCAGCCAAAGAATCATAAGTGATCTGAGAACCATCCTGACCGGCTCGACCGCAGACATAAAGTCAATCTGGGGACGACAACCTCTCTAGTCAGCCGAATGCAGCTTTCCGGAGGTGACTAGGGCCCTCAGCTGATGAGTAACCTACCAAATAACATGAAAAGCATTGAAAGGAAAACCACGATGCTTGCAGCTATTCCTCTCTGTCCAAATGAACCATGTAATAAGACAATGGATCAATAAACTGATGTGAGTGCTCTGTGCCCGAGGGAATAAGTGTCTCCAGCGCCCTAAATTACGTGCAATATTAGTGCTCGTGTGCATATAGAGTGCAAACATCAGGAAACCAAGAGGCAAGATAAGTCCATATAGAAATCGCGGACTCACTCGACACAAACACATGCATAAGAGACTCAATATGAGGGGACCAACAACACATGCATCTGGACGCCAAGGAGATGGAACGAGACTGAACAACAATATCAACCAGGATCCGCCCCAATAACAACCTCCAAAGGAACACAAAAACATTCGACACCAGACAGAGTTCCAGATCTCACCAAACAGAGGACGCGTCGGAAGCCACCACCGAACATGCTCCCAAGCAGAAGTTAGAGAGAACTCGCCATGTCTTGAAAGGATCCATCGCATAACATCCTCACCCCCACAAGTATAGGCGTAGTGCTCAATGTCTCAACAAAGAAACAGGCAAACCACACGAAATAGGCAAACTCTCGGTCATGCGAAGACTAGACAGGGGAAGTCCCTTTGCCAAACATCATCCCAAAAGTCCACCCGACCAATCCTGAGAGATCAATGAATATAAGCATACGCAACAAGACCAGAATACTACAAACGTCTCCAAATACGACTATCATGCACAGAGAATGCAACAAACGTCTCCAAATACGACTATCCGCTACTCCCCGGTGGAGCCCCAGAAGCATATAGCCATGATCTGCTCAAGCTCCTGAAGAACAACCCCATAAGGCTCCATAACCTTGAGTATGTGGAGGGGGATGGTCGAGAGCTTGCTCTTAAACAGAGCAAGATGACCTCCAAAAGTGAGATGGCGATTAAACCAGCTATGAATGCGGTCACTCATCCTCTTTCGGAGCCCCAAGAACATAGACGACTTCAAGTTCCCCTTATAAATAGGGACACCTAAGTACGTGAAAGGTAAGGAGCCACGTTGAAATCCCCCAACCTGCAGAATGCCTCGAGCCCACCTATCATGCTTCTCACTGAGGAAGAAGCTACTCTTCTCCACATTCACCTTCTGACCATAAACAACGGCATACTTCTCAAGGCACTCCATAAGTCTCCTCATAGAAGGCCTACTTGTCATAGTGAAGATAATGATATCATCAGCATAAGACAAGTGAGAGATAGGGAAACCATGGCGCCGCGTGTGAAATATCATGTTGTGACGAGACAGGATCAATCTGTCAAGAGACCGAGAGAGGTAGTCAGTAGCCAGAGCAAACAAGGATGGCAAGAAGGGATCGCCCTGTCTGAGACCTCTAGAGGAGGGGAAGAAGCTGGCAGGAGCACCATTCACCAGAACCGAGAACCAAGAGTGCTGCACATCTCTCAATGAATCTCAACCACCTCGGTGGGAAGCCCATACGCTCAAGCACTCTAAGAAGAAAAGGCAACTGAACTTTGTCATATGCCTTAGCCATGTTCAGCATGAGAGCAACATTCGGGGCCCCCGATTTCTCCTATAAATCATCAATCAACAAGTGAGCAAGGAGTACATTGTCACTCGGCAGTCGATCCTAGACAAAACCACTCTGATTCGGCGCAACCAAAAGGGGGATGAGAGGCGCCAAACGCGAAGTCAAGATCTTAGAGATGATCTCGTTGGTGACATTTCAAAGGCTGATTGGTCTGTAATCCGCCCATGTGACCGGAGACGACTTCTTCAGGATCAAGATAATTGAAGTAGCTGTAAAGCTCCTAGGCATGGGAGAGCCAAAAAAGAGATCTGCAACAGCAGCAATCACATTAGCACCAATAGTATCCCAACAACTCTGAAAGAGTAAAGAGGATAACCCATCTAGCCCTGAAGTGTTGTCCCAACAAATGCCAAACACAGCCTCTCTGACCTCAGCAGCATCCGATGTCTCGCACAAAGTCTCCAAATCCACAAACAACAACTGCTACAGGCAATCAAGATATGGAGGAAGCAGCTTAGGAATATCTGATGTGAGAAAGTTCTTTCATGGAGATGCATCCGAGCTGCCCAACGAGCTCTCCAACAACATGAAGATGGATCCATTGGTTATTCGAAGTGAGCCAATTACAAGGGCTAGAGCTAAGAAGATAAAGGAGTCCATGATGCTTTTGCTAGCTGAAATAAGAGCCCAAGTCCAAAAGTATTACGTGGCCTGGCAGGAGTAGCAGTAAACGTACGAGGATCTGAAGAGATACCAGCACTCCTCTCATCCACTCCCATCGCATTGTGTGTCGATCTGTCAGTAGCCATGTCAGAGGATCCATGCTCAACACCCTCATCTCCATCTGTGTCAAGAAGATTGTACTGGTTCCCTGTCATCAGCTGCTTCCCATTTCTCGATACCTTCTTCTTACCACTCCCTGTAACCACCACCCACTTTATGTTAGAAACATGAGGGAACTCTCTGTGCTGACCTCCCTGCTTCCCAAGAGAGACCGATCCGCGTCTATC
The DNA here is from genome assembly GCA_026898415.1 of Leonotis leonurus. Taxonomy (NCBI): domain Eukaryota; kingdom Viridiplantae; phylum Streptophyta; class Magnoliopsida; order Lamiales; family Lamiaceae; genus Leonotis; species Leonotis leonurus. The sequence continues at coordinate 9,917 of JAPKLX010002278.1, forward strand.
TCCTGAGAGTCCACCTCTAGCCGAACGGCCACGATTGCACCACCGTGACGTGCGCCGACGAGTAGTATGTCTACCATCCCTACTCTGTAACTGTTCCTGCTGAATCTGATGAACCTGGACCCCCTCAGAGGATGTGATGGAGATGCATCCGAGCTGCCCAACAAGCTGTCCAACAACATGAAGATGGACCCATTGGTTATTCGAAGTGGGCCAATTACAAGAGCTAGAGCTAAGAAGGTAAAAGTGTCCATGATGCTTTTGCTAGCTGAGATAAGAGCCCAAGTCCAAGTCCAATCTATATTAGGTCAAATGGTGAACCTCGTACAAGTTGAAGTGGGCCGACTTTTACTTGAAGAATGGGCTCATAATGTATCAGATTTTTGAAGGCCCAATATTAAGAATAAAGGCTGATTTTCGTGCTTTAGGAGCAGCCCAAAATAAACATGTTATTTATCATTGAATAAGTTGTAAATGAGTGGTTGTTACAAGTCACCCATGTTATTTATGCTCTTTTGAGTTTATTTAGGAGTCTTTAGTATAGTTATAAGTGTGGGGCTGTCAAGAGTCATATTTCAGCCTATAAATAGGCTTGAAATCATTTGTAATAAAAAACACTTGAGTATAAAGGAAATTGGCATTGCCTGTGTGAGTTGAAATCTCTTTGTAGAGTTTTTCACTTGTTTTAAGAATTTATCAAGACACTTGAGTGGTCTTGTGGCGTTCAACCATACCGAGGTTCTTGGCTGCATATATAGCCAATGGGTCGAGGTTTCTATGCTCTTGGGGGTGATCAAATTGGATTCTCGATCTAGGGAGACCACTGCCTAACTCTATATGTGTTGTTCTTGAATCTTATATCCAACGGGTCCTTCGTTCGTATCAGGATGAAGGGCCCGAGGATCTCATGGGGGCAGGAAATCGGAGCATCCGCTCTAGGGATCTGCTCAGCAACTCTAGTAGTCTGAGGAACATGCTCAGAAGACGCATCATATCTGTGGAAGTTCTTCTTCTCCGATCTGTTCCTTTTCCCAAATGCATAGCACGAATCCTAAGTGTGCCCCACATGTCTACAGTCGGGACACTAATGTGGGATCTTACACCACACTATCCTCTGTGTAATCTGAGTTCCCGCAAGATCAAGACATATCTCATTCGGTGAGGGCTTGGTGATATCAATCTCAACATAGATCCTGGCATTCGATAATCTCGATCTAGTGGCTGTATCTCGGTCAACCTATACGGGTGTACCAAGCAGACTACCAATAGCATATATAGAGCACTCATATCATACAAATGCACAGGAAGACCAGAAAAATTACACCAAATAGCAACAATAAGAGTTTCAAAAGCAGGATTAAACTCAGGAGTCCATTTAAATACACGCATAGGATGACGCTTAATATACCACATAGTGGAAACATTAGGCCATTCAACAATTTAGCATAATCAGACTCATCAGATAATTGTATCAAAATATGATTCACATTAATGTATTTCCAAGAGAGAGAGTGCGAGAACTTTCCAATCAAGGCTCGTCCAACTTGACCTGCATGAGAAGAAGTATCTACTGAATCAAAAGAGATTAACGACATACCTTCACGCTCTCTACAGGTTGACCTATAGAAGCAATTGTGGCCGGTTGGAATGTGAATAGTCCTGTCGAGTTAGGTGCGGCATGCACCTTGTTCGCCATAGTTTGTTTTGGAGTGAGAACAGGAGAATTCTTATTATGGGATGCACTGAAGTGTCCCACATTATTCATAATATTTGTTTATTATGCATGTGTGCCTTGTATGATGCGCATGTCGGCTCAATCTCACCTTGTATTTTTGCTAACTCGTCATTTCTTTACATGTAAGAATGGTTGATGGCAGGTTCGTCGGGTCGGCTTATTCAACACGTTTAGTTGATTAGAAGCTTACTTCATGTATTCCTTGGGCACAAGCCATGTATGCTCGTTACATTGACGTAGTGAGCATGTCGTAGGCTTCAAATATCTTGTAGGAATTTTACTTGCATCACATATTCTATTTATTTTAGCTTAGATGATTGTGTTTTTATTTTTGGTTCATTTGCCAACATGTTATTTCATAGTAGAAGCAATAAGATGGGTTCGACCAGCAGAGTCTCCGGGTCGTGCGGTAGTGGTGATGACATACCTACTGGGATTATGATTTATGATTTAGAGGGTCGGGAAGGTCATTCACGTGCTCAGTGTCATGCTCTTGGTATTGGTCTTAATACTAACTGTCCTCTTTATGGTAGTTATTCGACCAATGTTCTTACGGGGGACTCAATTAATAACCCGGAATCCATCATCAAGATAGAAGATCTAAAAAAGATTCGTCACAAATACCAATACCCCAGCATGTGATCTTGCATGCTCCAGCGGGTGAAGTGAGAGCCGACTGGTCCTTTTCGGGCATGATTTGCCTGTATGAAGCGTATTTCAAGTCAGGTTTCAGGCTACGACTACCTAGCTTTGTGAGGGATGTGTGTGAGTACCATCACGTATCGCCCTCTCAATTGACACCAAATGCATGGCGAGTCTTGATGGCGATAGAGTTTTTTTGCGAAATGTATGGTTTAAAGTTTTCTTTTGATGAGGTGTGGACCGCATACGCATTGGCCCCATGTCATAATAATTCTGGCCGATATCAGTTTCGTTCCAGGTTGTCTCAGCCTTTGATTCTGAAGTTGTGTGATCATCCTAGGGGGTGGAAGGAATGATTCCTTTTTACCCCCTATAGTTCGTTGGCATTGTCGTCTACATGTGGTGTACCTTTTACATGGACGACTGACACGAGTGAGTATCTTTATTGAATCTCTCTTATGATTATATAACATGATCACTTCTTACTTCATGTATATGTGTTTCTTTTTAGGGCGCATCGGTGACAAGTTTGAGTCGTCATACTCAAGGAGGTCCGTTATGAGGATAGAGAAGTTTTTGAATTACTTGGAGCCAACTCGCCAGTGTGTTTCTTATTTGTAATGACTTGTGGACATTTATGCCACATCGGCCCAAAAGTGTTCCTTGTTCGTCGGGTTGCGATAACCCTTTTCTTTTAGTCCTTAGGAGGGCTAATCAGATCACTTATCCTGGGTCTTTTTTAATTTCGGACCTAACTCCTGAGGAGGCGGCTTCTGCAGACTACGCCATGACTCTTCCGATTGATGTTCCTGTAAGTGGAAATAAAGCTCCGGAAATATGTGCCACAAGGTGGGATAAAGCTACATGTTACCGGTGGAGAAGATTGTCGACGTCGGAACATTAAGCACACCAGATTACTATGACGGTGATATTTCTCTAACATTACCGTTATCGGCATGTGCCTATTCTGATTTTTCCCCTTATGCGTCGAGGTGAATAAACTATTATGGCCTGAAGATTTCTCTAGAATTGAGCGTCTTGGGTTGCACTCTACTAGCGGGTCAGGTGTTAGGCACGCTTTCCATGTATCTCTTACATGCTTCTTTTGATTTGTCGAAATTATCTTTTGTTTCAAAGTGTTAATATCTTGTTTTGTTATTTTTTTGGTTTGGTAGAGTATGCAGGCCTTGATGTTCATGAACAAGAAGGTTCCTGAATTGAAGAAGGAGGTGACGGGTCACAAGAGAGAGCTAGCAAAATTGCAGCATCATCTTAGGATGGTCGAGGGGGAGAAGGCTGTTTCTGATCGGCTAATAGAGGAGTTACAGGTGACACGTGCTTGTGATACCAGGGAGTTGCAGTCTCCCCATTCCGAGGTGGAGAGACTACATGGTGTGATCGTTTTTGCAGGGGACGAGCTGCACCTAGGTGCTCTACAAGTTGAGATCAAGCTTAAGGCCAAGATGATAGAGCAGTGGCAAGCTGGGCGGAGTGATCTTTGGGATGTTCAAAAGATTTTGGCTAATCGTGATGGGTTGCAGGAGATGCTCGCTATTGATGAGGGTTCGCTTGCTGGGTTTTCCTTCAATTTCAGAGATTTGGATACGGAAACTACCGGGGCTGAGGGATCAGGACCATTTGATCAAGAGGCTGGCGATGTTTGATTTGGCACTTGTTTGACTTGTATTTCATGTTTTCATACTTTCTATTATCTATGTTGTTTTTGTATCGTTAGATGATCATGTATGTTCGACTAGGTTTATGTACCCCATTTTACCCCTCAGTCTGAGTCGGGTCAGTAGACTCGGCTGAGATTATTATGCGGTGCAACTCATTAATTTATGTGAGGCTTACCTGATGGAGATGCATCCGAGCTGCCCAACGAGCTGTCCAACAACATGAAGATGGACCCATTGGTT
>JAPKLX010000346.1:0-38126 GCA_026898415.1 Leonotis leonurus
CTTCTATAGGAACATCTCCTTTACATTTTAAGTCATCTCCTAATCTGTTCCATAATAGAAATCATCTTATCCATAGTGATCTGGTTTTACATGAGGAACAGATTAGTGCTAAGCTAAGTGTGTTTCGAGATACCATCATCAACACTAAAATCTTTAGGGTTCCCAACAATCTCTCTAGTTTTGATTGATACTTGTGACTCGTTCTCCACGAGTATAAAGAAACAGAGTATCCTAGTAGTGGATAATCTGGTCTAGTTTTGACCAGATCGTGGACGTAGGGATTTCCCGAACCACGTTAAACAACTGTGTGCTTTACATTCCTGCATATTTAATTTCTGTTGTTTATTATTCTAACCTTCCACACTAGCATTCGATCTGCATCTCAATCAATCCCCTTAACAATCTGGATAATTCCTAAGGTTTTCTAAACAAGAGCAATCACTAATCCACCATTATTCCTCACTCACTCAACACTCAGAAAGTCATAAGATCACTCTTATTATTAGCTAAGTGTTTTCACTAAGAGAGTAATCTGTTTGGACTAAAACTGCTATCGATCTGTACATCGATCTGTCTAGTCATCTATCAAGTAATTTCCAACCATAATAGCTTGAACTCTCGTACAACTTGTCAAGTAAACTGAAAAGTTTGTATTTGGTGTATTCCCCCTCCCCATACACCAAACCTTGCTCTTTTGGGACCAACAAGTGGTATCAGAGCAGTGGTTCAAACGACCATTGTTTTGTTTCACAGGGATAAAACCTGCGTGGTCAACTTGAATAGATCTAGGAAAACCTTTTTCATTCACGTGAATACTATCTGCTATGGAATCATCTGTTATCAGGGCATGCGGAGAATTCTTCATCCAAGGTTACAGAGAGTGGGGCTTCAGAATCAAAATGTGCCTTAAAGCCCATCACTGCCTGATGTGGAAAGTAATCGAAGAAGGGCCATTGGCAATTACAGAAGAAACTACTCGTATCACTGATACAGTAGTGGTCAAAGAATCTGTGCTAAAGGATCCCAGAAAATACACTTCTGAAGAAAGGAGAGAAGCAAATCTTGATGACTTTGCCAAAGGGATCATCTCCAGCACGGTCAAAGGCATACATCTGGCTAAAATCCAAGATCTGGATACTGCCAAAGAGATGTGGGAAGCCTTAAGAGACCTAGCCCTAGGATCTGAAGTAATGATTGAGAACAAGTTGTCTCTTGCCTGCAACAAATATGATGAATTCAAAATGAAACCAGGCGAGACAATAGAGCAGATGAAGATGAGATTCACTGGAATCCCCCTTGAAATATCTGCATTCAAAAAGAACAAATATACTCAAAGGGAGAAGAACATGAAAGTACTTAGAGCTCTTCCACCAAGCTGGGAGATCTATGCTGCAATGCAACCCCTTCGTGCAGACTTTAATGAATTGTCCACTGAAGCCTTATTTGATCACCTTGAAGGTCATGAGTGTGACATTCAAAGAATTCGAGGACCAGATCATCTGTCCAAAAAGGGAGAAAGCAGCTCAAAGAAAGATAAAGAGGTAGCCTTCAAAGCGAAGAGCAAACCAGAAGATCTTTCTGAGCCTGCTACTCCAGATGAAGAAAAAGGCTATGACAAACTCTTAAAAGAGTTCGCAATGATCGCCAAACGAATGGACAAGATGGAGACTAGATCGAAGAAATACAGACGCTTCTACAAAGATAACAAGAAAAACTTCTATAAGAAGCATGACAATGATCGATCTGATGACAAGAATGAATCCAAGAAGCAGGCTGCTAAAACAACAAAGACCTCTAGCTCTACAGATTACACTTGCTTTGAATGTGGCAGAACAGGTCACTTCAAAACAGACTGTCCTGAACTGTCCAGAAGCCAAAGAGAAGAACTACGAGCTAAAAGAGATCGAAAGCTCAAATATGAGCGCAAAGCCATGATAGCTGAACAGAACTCAAGCAGCTCGAGTCATTTCTCAGATAGTTCATCAGAAAATGATGAAGCCTTCATTGCTGATGACGAAGAAAGCTGGAATGAATGCTATGTGGGACTGGACAACGGCCTAGATGAAGTTGAGGTAAATTCTTGCTATTCAACTTCCTCAAATAATAACGATCTGGAACAGGAAAGTGAAGAACAAGAAGAATACTCATGGGATGAAGTCAATGAGATATTCAAAAGCTACTCAAGCATCAAAAGACTGTTTAGAGAAGTTGTTGAAGAGAATGAATGATTAAAGAGATTAGAAGAAATTTTGAGCACTACAAATACACAATTTGTTGCTAAAATCAACGATCTGGAGGAACAGATCAAGAGAAAAGACAGTGAGATCCACTCACTTAATTCAAAAGTTAAGGATCTGGTTATCAGAAACAATGTTGCTGAAGAGATGATCAAGAAAGGCAAGGAAATGATTTACAAAAGTGTTGAACGTGCCAAACTGCTAATCAACAAGCAGCAAAAAGGCACATCTGGAATAGGATATCCAGGTCACTCAGAAAAATCTTCGGCAACCATAAGCTTTGTACCAGAAAGGAAGAAAATACCAGATCAAGTGAAGGACTTGAAAAACAAGAAAGATTATCCCCAGAAGATGATAATAAAAGATGCGAAGAACAAGCAATATCACCAAAGAAAGGGACAACCAGCTCACTACACAGAAACAGATCACCTTCAAAATGCAAATGTCAACAGGACAAAAATTGTCAACAGGACAGTACTTACTAAGAAAGGATTGAAGAAAGATGAAATAGAGAGATATCATCCATCTGAAATTCACTCTATATCTAAAGTTGACAATGAGGGGAACATCATTACCTGCTATATTTCTGTTCCTAACCCTAGAATGTTCTGGATTCGAAAAGGAATATTTGCTAATAATCAAGCACCCAAACATTGAAAGGGTAGCTAAGTTTGATTAATTGCAGGATCAAAGAACTGCAAGAAGGAGTAAGGTAGCAAGAGGAAAAATCTGGATAATAGATAGTGGTTGTTCAAAACACATGACATGTCATAATAACCTACTATCAGATTACATAGAGAAACCAGGACCACAAGTTACTTTTGGATGCAATTCAAAAGGATATACCAGAGGATATGGAAATATCAAAGTTGGCAAGATCACTATCACAAATGTATCAGACATTGAGGGTCTTAGTCACAATCTGTTTTCTGTAAGTCAGTTCTGTGCTAACGGTAATCAGATTGTTTTTGATACTAACAACTGTCTGGTGAAGAATAAGGAAGGAGATGAAATACTCCTTACTGGTAAACTGCAGGATAGATTATACATTGTCCAGTGGACAAACCAGATCGAGACCTGCTTAGTCACTAAGACTGTATCAGAAACCAGCTGGTTATGGCATAAGAGATTAAGCCATCTAAACTTCAAGTCAATCAACAGGATTGCCAAGGAAAGGTTAGTGGAAGGACTACCAGATCAAGTGTGATGCTTGTCAAGATGGAAAGCAAACCAGATCATCCTTTACAAGCAAAACAGCTCACTCAACATCAAGGATACTGGAGCTGTTACATCTTGATCTGTTTGGACCAGTCAAGCCACTAAGTATAAATGGAAGAAAATACACATTGGTGATCATAGATGATTACTCAAGATTCACTTGGGTCATCTTTCTGTTAAAGAAGAAAGAGACTCTTGACAAACTCCCTAATTTTTTAAACAAGATCACCAAACAAAAGGAGATGAGTATAACCTCTATCAGAACAGATCGAGGAACAGAATTTCTCAACCAGAAGATTGAAGCATACTGCAACAAGATGGGAATCACTCATCAAACATCTGCTGCTCGAACTCCTCAACAGAATGGTGTTGTTGAGAGGAGAAACAGATCACTCAAGGAAGCAGCTCGGACAATGCTCAATGCAACCAATCTACCAAAGAAATTCTGGGCAGAAGCAATCTACATAGCCTGCTACACTCAAAACAGATCATCCATCACACTCAGACATGGAAAGACACCATATGAGATATGGAACAGCAGAAAGCCTAAGATTTCTTATTTTCGTACCTTTGGCTGTCTGTGTTACATTCACAATAATGGAAAATCATAATTGAAAACTTTTGATAGCAAAACTGACCCAGGAATATTCTTAGGATATTCTGATGTGAGTAAAGCTTATCGAGTTTACAATAAGAACTCTCATATTGTGGAGGTAACACCTCATGTTGTTTTTGATGAGTCTACTGTTGAGTGTAGGTCAATAGATGAAAAGCAGATAGAAAATCAGGTGACTACCAGAAGGATGAATGAACTATTACTTGAAGATATTCTTATCTGGAATTCAAAAAGTGAGGATGAAGAAATTATCACTCCACCTGTTGCAGAAGAGATCATACAACAAGGGGGAATATCACAACACAATCTGGATGAAAACAGATCATCAACAGAAGACAATGAAACAATTATTACAAATGATGATCAACATGAAAATCCAAATTCAGAAGAAAGTCCAGATGAGATATATCAACTGCACACCCTGAATTTGAGGAACCAGCAGATCAACCTGATCCTGAGATATCTGATGAAGAGATGACCAGGAGAAGGAGATGGATACAAGATCATCCACCAGAACAGATCGTTGGGAACCCATCAGACCATGTGAAAACCAGAAGAATGCATGGAGAGAGTGCATTGTTGAGCTGTTACCTCTCTCGCATGGAGCCATCTGATGCTTATGAAGCACTTCAAGATGCAGATTGGATAACAGCAATGCAAGAAGAACTCAATGAGTTCAAAAGGAATGAAGTCTGGTATCTCGTGGACAGACCCAAACACCAAGGTGTGATAGGTGTAAAATGGGTGTTCAAAAATAAACGAGATGAGATTGGTGAAGTAGTCAGAAACAAGGCCAGATTGGTAGCTAAAGGCTATAATCAACAAGAAGGCATTGATTTTGATGAAACATTCGCACCAGTAGCCAGATTAGAAGCTATAAGGCTATTTCTAGCATATGCTGCTCACAAACGGTTCAAGGTATACCAGATGGATGTCAAAAGTGCTTTCCTCAATGGTATCCTTGAAGAAGAAGTATATGTGGAACAGCCACCTGGATTTGAAGAAGCAGATCCAGATCAGAAAGTATACAGACTGGCTAAGGCAGTCTATGGTTTAAAGCAAGCCCCTAGAGCTTGGTATGAGACCTTATCAACTTTCCTACTAGAATCTGGATTCAGAAGAGGATCTGTTGACAAGACTTTATTTATCATCAAAGTCAAAGAAAACATTCTCTTAGTCGAGATCTATGTAGATGATATCATTTTTGGATCTCAATCCACCTATCTGTGTGACAAATTTGCTGAACTTATGAAAAATAAGTACCAAATGTCCATGATGGGAGAAATGAGCTTCTTTTTAGGTTTGCAGGTTAAGCAGCTACCAGATGGTATCTTTATTAATCAGACAAAATACATCAACGATCTGCTGACCAAATTTAGGTTAAAAGACAGTAACCCAGTGAAAATCCCAATGCAGACCAATGGGAAAATTGATCCAGATCCAGATGGAAAACCAGCTAACATTACTCAATACTGAGGGATCATAGGATCACTACTATACCTAACTGCCAGTCGACCTGACATCATATTTGCAGTAGGTGTATGTGCAAGATATCAAGCAAATCCAAAAGAGTCTCACATGGAAGCAGCTAAGAAGATATTAAGATATCTCAAGGGAACAGCCCATGTAAGATTATGGTATCCATGTGAAGACAATTTTGAGCTAACTGGATACACTGACTCAGATTATGCTGGATGTAAACTGGACAGAAAATCAACATCTGGTACATGCCAGTTTCTAGGAAATAAACTAATCTCTTGGTTCTCAAAGAAACAGACATCAGTTGCCACATCAACTACAGAGGCAGAATATATGGCAGCTGGAAGTTGTTGTGCACAAATATTGTGGTTAAGACAGCAGCTTAAAGATTATGAAATTGATGTCAATGAAATACCAATCTTCTGTGATAGCTCAAGTGCTATAGCTATCACACAGAATCCTGTTCTGCACACCAGATGCAAACATGTGGATGTAAGACATCATTTTATAAGAGATCATGTTGAAAGAAAACATGTACAGATCGAGAAAATACACACTGAAATACAAAGAGCTGATATTCTTACCAAAGCATTACCAGAAGAAAGATTTAAGATGCTTTGTGGTAAGCTAGGATTACTAAATCTTGAAGCAAGAACCTGATTGATATAAACTAGATCAAGTTAAATGTTCCAACAGGGAAACAAAACCAAATTGACATGGTACAGATCGATAAAATTAAGATCACGTGAAATTCCAACATGGAATTAACACCAGATCACTAAGTATATGTCAACACAGATTAATTAAAATTCCACGTGGATATTGAATTAATAGTTCTAGTGCAGGAGATCGATCTTGACCCAGATTACTTAATGCCACGTGGATATAAAATTAATATTTCTTATTACCCCATTACTTGGTTAAGGGGGAAAGGTCAACTATATACGGAGACTAATATCTTATTTCTGACACTAAAAATCAAATCTTTTATTTTGTTGATGATTAAATACAGTAATTGGGAAACGTGATCAAGGAAATATCTACCAAATCGAGAAAAAGGGGGAGAAATGACTGCAACAAAAACAACGCGCCACATTACAACCATCCGATCAAAGCGCGTGCATCACACGATAAAGAGAGGCAGTGATAGACTGTAAACCTAGAACATGGAAAGGCGGGAAAAAGCTGAAAAAGGGAAGGATTTCTGAATATTTTATTACCTTAATTATCTTTCTCTTCGTTTATATGTTTGATAAGTTGTTTCATCTATCATTTACATTTATACTTTTCCGAAACCTTAGCAAAAACTCCCTCTCTTTCAAAACCCATGAGCTTTCAGCTGACTAACATGAATCAGAGGAAGACTAGCATCTCAGCGCCGCAACCCAAGAAGCTAGTAAGGGAAGGTGTCCAACCTACTTAGCTTACTTGAAGCACAGAGAAGTTAAAAGGAGAAAGGAAGATTGAAGATATTGTCGTTGTACGGAGATACTCAAATGTATATCTAGAAGCATTGTCAGAATTGACACTATATATATAACTAGAGTTTGCGATCAATCTATAACCAGACTCAATATCAATATCCCAAAACACCCTATAGGATAGTTCCCAAAGAGTTAAAAGAACTCAAATTATAACCCCACAAGCTTTTAGATTTAGGATTTATCAAACCTAGTATAACACCTTGAAGAATAATTATAAAAAAAAAAATCGTTATCCTTCGCCAAGAATAATCAACTTAAGCGAAAGTCTTCTCAAAGATAGATTTGAGATAAGGATACGCCAACGAAAAATCCAACCAGAAGGTGTTCCTAAGACGACCTTCCAAACTTTGTATAGTCACTACGAGATTGTAGTGATGCCATTCGGCTTAACTAATGAACCGCGCGTTCAATCCATATCTCTATAAATTTGTCTTGGTCTTCATAGAAGATGTTCTAATTTACTCTAAGAGTTAGTTGCTGTAGTGCACGCTCTAAAATAAATTTGGAGACACCACCCATGCGGAGTTCAGTACGAGATCTTCACCAACCACAAAAGAATCAGATATTGCTTCGAATAGAAGGACCTCGATATAAGGCAAGGGAGATAGTTAGAACTAGTAAAAGGTTACGATTGCGGTACAAACTACCACCCTGGCAAAGCTAACGTAGTAGTCGATGCCTTGGGTCATAAAACATCTTCGAAACTTTCCTGCATCCTTATCCAGAGGAAGAACTTAGAAGGGAGTTCAGTAAAATGAACTTAGAAGTCTTACCACTCCCAGAAACTGTAACAAGTATTCTTGCCACCCTAATAGTCGAACCCGACTTACGGAACAGAATACTGGAGGCTCAAAGGACGGATGAGAACCTGGAGAGGATAAGACTCAAAGTGAGGAAGGACGACACTACAAACTATCGAGAGGAAGCCGACAACGCCATCACCTTCGAGGGAAGGCTGTCCCACGAAATCAAGAGATTGAGGAGATGATCATGTGTGAAGCACATGACACTCCCTACACCGCCCACCCTGGGAGTACAAAGATGTACCAAGACTTAAAGAAGTTTTGGTGGGACGGGGTGAAACGAGATATAGCATCTTTCGTAGAGAGATGTTTAGCTTGCCAACAGGTAAAAGCGCTACACTAGCGACCCTACGAGAAATTGTAGCCCTTAGAAATCCCGGAGTGGAAATGGGAGCACCTCGCTATGGATTTCGTGACTGGATTGCCTAAGTCCAAGCGTGGAAACACCTCTATCTGGGTGATTATGGACAGACTCACAAAATGTGCTCATTTCATACCAATAATGATCACCTATGGTTCTGATAAACTAGCCCAGTTTTACGTCCGCGAGATCATACGCCTCCACGGTGTACCAGTCCATTACCTCAGATCGAGACTCGAAGTTCACATCTAGATTTTGGATGAGTTTGCAGAAAGAGCAAGGCACGAGACTAAACTTCAGTACCGCTTTTCACCCACAGACTGACGGACAGTCAGAAAGAACGATTCAAACCCTAGAAGATATGTTAAGAACTGTGGTTCTCGACAGAGGTGGGAGCTGGGAAGCGGTAATACCATTAATAGAGTTTGCCTACAACAATGGCTACCAGGCAACCATAGAAATGGCACTGTACGAAGCCCTGTACAGAAGAAAGTGCCGATCGCCGCTTTATTGGGATGAAATCGGCGAGAGAGCAATAGTGGGTCCTGATTCTGTTAGCGAAATGATCAAAAGTTTTCGTCAAATCCGAGGAAGAATTAAGGAAGCTCAAGACAGACAGAAATCCTATGCCGACACCCGCAGGACTGAACCACAATTTGAGGTGGGAAATAAAGTTTTCTTGAAAGTATCTCCGTCTAAAGGAATCGTTAGATTCGGTGTTAAGGTAAATTGAGACCCCGTTTCGTAGGACCCTACGAGATTCTAGAAAGAATAAGGTCGGTAGCGTACCGACTGGCATTACCGCCGAGCTTTGGGAACGTGCATAACGTTTTCCACGTATCTCAACTCAGGAAATACGTGTTTGACCCAAAACACGTTATTCACCAAGAAGAGATGATTCTTACCCCCACTTGAGCTATGAGGAGAAACCCGAAGCTATTTTAGACGAGAAGGTTCAACAGCTTCGAACCAAGTCAATAAAACTAGTAAAAGTATTATGGAAGCACCATGGGCAAGAAGAAGCCACATGGGAACTCGAAGAAAAGATGCGAGAAAAATACCCCGAACTGTTCGATGAGAATATGCAAATTTCGGGACGAAATTTTTAGTTAGAGGGGTAGGATGTAATGACCCGCTCTTTTCATTAGACTTATTTTGTATCAAGTATGTAGGGAGTTCCTAAGGTTCTAATTAAGAATAAATAATAAGTAGCAATTTTTAATATTTTTCTCCACTTATGTAAAAATGAAATGGTTTAAATTTTGTTTTACCAAATGAGAGCTTAAAGGAGATTTAAATTATAATGATTCGGTGTTAAGAGTCCTCATAATAAATTAGCCAACTTATTATCATTTAATAGAATCATTAAAGTCATTATTATTATTATTTATCATTAATATATATTATTAGTTGCTAATTATATTATAATTAGCCTTCATTGTTACGATATAGGTGATTATAATAATTAGTGAGATAATTACATGTATGTAAGAAAAAAAAATCAATCACTAATTTTGCATGTTCAATACGTAATATATATATATATATAATTATATAATAGAAATAGAAGGCTGTAAAGTAAAGATAGCAGAGAAGGATAAAATTTTATTACATAAATCAAATCTAGTGATGGAAGTAACAATCCACAGTAGTAATGAAGATATTTCATACGTCATCAACTTGGAACACCTCAATAAATAAAGAAAAAGGAGAGATAAAAGCCTGCAGTACAATAGCCTGCAATACAAATAGAACTTTATAGGGTATAGGCTGCAGAAAAAAAAAATGGAGGCTGAGAAGATGGATGCTACTGCCACACGCCACACTTCACTTCACTCAATCTATCCACACCCTGCAACATTAGTAGAGGTGAGGCTAGTGCAGATAGCAAGTAGAGAGAAAGCATCAAATAGATCCTCATTTCCTCTATATAAAGCAGTACAACCTTAGCAAATAATTACAACCCACAAAAATCCATACCAAAGTGCTGCCGAAATGCAGACTTAAAGAAAGACCCAAGAGAAAGAGCAGTTCATAAGGTAAAGAGTTCTGCCTCTAGCAATTACTTCCCTTAACTACATATTATTTACATGTACAGGCGATCATAAATTGAAACTTAGACTCTAAATTTTGGTGCTGCACTTTGAACATTAGAAGAACATGTCATTTACATAAGAAAAGAATACGTTTAAGTCTTATGTATATATTGATATGCAACTTGTACAAATCTATAACCTACATGACAAAAAGAATAAGAAATGAGAAAAATTTACCTATTGAATAAGGAAGCAGTAGTGCACGGCTGTTGCCAGCCGTGAGCTTCCTCGAACAGGCCCCGAACCAACTCGGACAGCCCCGCACGGTGCTGGACGACCTCGAATCAACCCCGAGCCACCCCGAGCAGCCCCGAACGGCTTCGGGCAGGCCCCGAACTGCTTCGGTTGGCCTCGAACAGCCCCGCATGACTCCGAACAAACCTCGAATGGCTCCGAGTCGATCCGGATAACTCCAGACAGCCCCGAACCAATCCAGAATAACCTCTAACCAACCCCGAATCCACCAAAACCAATTTGCGAATTTAGAACACTCATAAGACTATATTACTTCGTGAAATTTGAAGGGGAAAGAAAATTCCAGATCATAAACACTCTCTAATTAATCAAACAAATATATATAAAAGAGTGAGAAGAGGAGTCTTACCTTGAAGCAGTGACGCGAGAAGTGAGGGAAAGGAATGGCGGCTGCAGGGGAGGCGAGCAGCGTTGTGGAGACCATGCGCGAGAATTGGAATCCCTAATCCGAAACAGGAAAGAACAGTTAATTCGATTGATAAATTACAGCAAGACCAACTGTAAATTATACTTAAGCCACGAATTAGTCTCAACTGATAAATTCAAGAGAAACTGTCACATGCAAAATTTAATCAAGTGAGAATCCGAAACTGGAACTTAAGGGAAAGAAAGAAAAATAGAGAGAAGGGCAGACTTAGCTGCTGATTGCTGAGGCCTCACCAATGAACAACCTTTCGAGCCTCTCTAACTAGACCCATCACCGCTGTCCCTGTGGACTGACCATCACCGAACTACCCAGCTCGAAACCCATCTCTCCAACCTCAGAATTAGAGTGAACAATTAAGATCGAGTCCTTAAGTCGAAGCATCACTACACCAGTCAAGAAGAAATGAGTAATATACCTGAGGGATGGGGCGACGGAGAGGAAGGCAGAGGCGATGGCGCTGTGATGGGCAGGTTGCGCTGCTGCTCGACGCCAGGAAAGAACCTGCGAGGAGCTTGGCGACGAGGTGCTTCGCGGCTGAGAGTGAGAGAGAGGCGGAGATGGGAGCAGTAAGAGGGAGGAGCAGCGATCGGAGGAGAAGAGGAAACGAGATGGAGAGAAAGAATTGGGGAACGACAGAAGTAATTTGGGGAAGAATAGGATTGAGCTAATTAGTCTAGGTTATACATTTAGAACACTCTAGAACCTGGGCCCGGGTCATGGGCCGGGTTAACGGGTCCGAATTTAATTTGTTGGGCCTGGATTATTTAGTTGGGCTATAAAATTTATTCCATCTATTGGGCCGAGAATTTTGCCTAAATTTGGCCAATGAATAGGAATGGATTAGATAATAATTGGACCTTTGATTTTAAAATTCTAATTAGACTTAAGTAAATACGAATGGGCCGAAATTTATTATTATGGAAATGGGCTTATTCAAACTATCAATTGGGCTAGTTAAACATATATGAATGAGCCTAATTAAAATGTTGAAATGGGCCAATTTAAAATCCTATAAAATTTTATTATAAGATTGGGCCACTTAATTAAGCAAATGGGCTAACCAAATTTATATTATGGCTAAATGAATTATTTAAATGGACTATTAATAATTCTATTAGATAGAATTTATTTATTTATTTAGACCAAGCCCAAGAAGTAGAATATTAATTAATTCTAGTTAATGAATTATAAATCATACTTAAAATATATATTAGCTAGGTTATTTTAACCTATGAAAGACTTGTAGATATTTTGACTTAAGAATCAAAATATTCAATTAGAGATTTATTTAATTAGTTAGAACTTAATTGATTAATTAGAGTTTAATCATAAGAAATGATTAAATTATAAATATTTAACTTAGAAATTTAGAATATTCAATTAGAGATTAATTTGTTATTCAATAAATTATTACTTAGATGTGACAAATGAAATTAATATTTTAGGAAACATAGTTGATTTGAGAAATCAACGTCGTTAGACAAAATTCGATATTAGCATTATGGTCGAGTAAAGGTCGAGCATAATTCTCGAAATAATTGAGGATATAATATTCTTACACTTTGAAAAATGCACTAGAAGATGGTATCTCACTTGAGATTTATTTAAAGGTTTCGACAAGAGGTCGGATCCGAACTCCGAGAACGAAGCCAACATCAATCGAGACTATTCAAGTAGGCTTTTCTCACTCTATAAAAATATGTGTGCATGTCTTCAGAAATGAAATGAGATATTTTCAAAGCACTGTCTTGCCATAAATGTTTTCGATTTATGTATGATGCCTATCTGTTATATTATAATCGAATTCGGGTTCCAGTGGGTTAGCGGCTCCACTCGAACTAGTGTACACCACGGACTGTGAGTCAGCGGAAGGGTTGACCGGTCAAGTGTCTGTGGGAAGTGGCCACTTTCCCGGCACAAATAACGTTCAGATATGGTTGACTACAAAGGACTAAGGACAGGCCTGTCAACTCAAGTTTTCACAAGAAATGATTTTAGTGAACATAGGTGCTTTAGAGACAAAAATCCCTATGTTTCACTTGCGAATGGCATGACAGTTATATATGTATGTGTGTGATTTTGGCATGTGTCTACTGAATACTTTTGTACTCAGCCCTGCATGTATTTCTAAATGTGCAGGTTGAGCGGTGATGAAGGAGGAGTGCTGCGTTCGGGCTTTTTGTCGATCTCTTAGTATTTGAATCTTGGGGGTTCTGCATGTCTTCATACATGTAGAGCTTAATGCGATCCATATGTCTTTCCGCTGCAAGTTTGAGATCATTATGTATTAAAAACGAGACTCCAGTTCTTTCATATTATGTTGAATTGTATTGAGCCTAAGACTCAAGTCCCTTTATAATTCATGTGTAATGAATTATTTAATGTGTTATAAGAATGTTGTTCGGTTCAGCCTCGTTCTAGTTTCCCCACTTCTATCCCCGTTTCTTTAAACCCTTCCCCAGTCACGGTTTCCTCGACTTTACTATCCTTAGTGAAGGGCGGGCGTGACAGGTCTGAAATATATAAACATAGATCTATGTTCTAAAACCTGAAAATGTAGTTGTATGTAATGTTCTGGAAATTACTGGAGTAAGCCTAGGTTCTGTGTTGGTTGACTTCACCATTCATTTCTTATTCTGAAGTAATTGACTCTGGTCATTAACTGATATAATAACATATGTATACATAAACTGAACTTTGAACTACTTGATTTTCATATGTTCTGAAATCTGAAATTCTGCCTATTTATTCCTTCAGTTTTCATGGATTGAGAATGGTTATATTTTAGACTTAGCATCCTTTCAACTTATTAATGATAACTAGACAGTTTATACATGTATACTTTCTGTTTTTCAGAATTACTTAGGAGGGCAGATTATAGTTGTATTTTACATGCTTATGTTTTAAAACTATAAGAGATATAAATGGAAGTAGAGCTAGAGCTTAGTTTCATTACCTTAACTTGAACTACTTCTTCTTCTTGTGTGAAATGAAGACTGCTGCAATGTTTTTAGTGTTGAGTTGTGAGTGTGGTGTTGAAACGTTTTAAGGGCAGCCCTTGTATCCTTTTTATAGATTTGAGGAACTGTGGTTTTCTTTCTTAACTCTTAAGATTGGAAGGCTAGTTTGATAGCTTTACCCTATGTTTGTAGGTATTGGAAGAAGTATGGTTGGAGGTTTCAATCCTCTTTACTCAACCGAGACTAAAGTCTCCTCTGCAGCACCTTATCCTCTGCAGCAGCTGGTGCTTTGTATCTTTCCCTATTTTATGTTATGATCACACTTCCTTACACTTATGGCAGAAATTACTTCTTTCCTTTTGTTTAATAGACTGCAGCTGTATGTAAACTAGTTTAGACTTTCATTTGCTTACTGTAATGTATTATCAGGCTGTCCCAATACATATATATATATATAAGATATGCTTTTATACTCAAGTGTTTCCATTTATTTGCTTTCCTTCATTACTTTATTCAATGCATATATGCATGCATGTACTTGAGTGTAATATTTCCTTCCCATACTTAGATCTTACAGATTTTAATATACATATATATATTATGCGTGCATTTCCTTTGCCATAATATAATAAGTTTTCAAACAACATAATTATTATATATGTAGTATGCTTTTATACATCCATAGATAGATGTCACGTCCCCATTTCACTTCTCTAAGTAAAATCGAGGAAAACGTGACTAACAGGGAAAATACGGATAATGAAACACAACGAAAGCGTTGATAAATGGATAAAACGTGAAACGTACATCAAAGAGGAAGATTTTGATAGAGTTGTGTGACCGAAGTCCAATACATAAACGAAAACTTAACGTTCGAAGTCATCAGGGATTTAAAACAACGTCAAGAAAATACGGAGAACAAGTACAAGTCTGAACTACATAGTTCGAAAGCAAGATAGATAGCTAAAAAGTTCTTGGATCTAAAACAAAAGTCTGGCAGCGGAAACTGGATCAATATCTAGATTTACATGTATAACGACATATAAATCACCGAGAGTAAAACATTCAGAGTTCGACAAAAACCACCGCTGAGCTTTCCACTTCGTTATCACGACTTAACCTGCACATTTATAAATATCTGCAGGGCTGAGTACGAAAGTACTCAGTAAACACGTGCCGAAATCACATTCGTACAATATATTTGCAATCGCCGTAAGACGGTGCAACATAGGGATTTTGTCACTAAAGAACCTATGTTCACTAAAATCCTTTTGTGATCTTAAAAGTTCGACTGCGCAGTCTAAGTTTTGGAGTAATCATACATATCTGTAATTCTGTGTGTCGGGAAAGTGGCCACTTTCCGCGAACACTAAACCGGCCAACCCGCTAAGATGACTCACGGTTCTGGTGTACACTAACCTTAAAAGATATAAATCCTTAAAGGTCCGAAATCGATTAATTGTTCAACAGATACGCATCATACCAAAATATAAACATTTCCGACAATGCAATACTTCATATTATTTAAAATTCTAGAGCATTCTAAAGCGAAAATCATACTTTGGTACAACGCATGCGATTTTTTTTGTAAAAGAAAGCCTACCTGATATGATTCCTCGTCTAAAGAAAAGCTGATTTAGATCGACTGGAATTTCCTTTCGCTGAACCTTAATCGCAATTAAGAGGAAAAATACTCTTCGTGAGTATTAATTTGCCTTATCTAAACAAAATGAAATAATACGCTATTATTTCATAATTTATCCTTATTTAATACTCAATTTAGAATCGAGGTTCTAGTAGGGAATCCAATTCATTATTGAAGAGTTCCAATTAATTATCTAATTAACGAATTTTCCTTAGCACTTTTCGAGTTGTCCTATCTAATTAATTCTAATTAGATTACTAACAGTGGTCGAGATAATTTACTCGAACCAATCTAGTTCTAAGCCGAAAGCTCTAATCTAGTCTCTTATAAACTAGTATAATTAAATTGACCACTTAAGTATTCATAGGATCGAAATCCGTCTACTAATCTTGTCTTTCATCTATAACTCGGTTCACTTAATAAGTTGGGATCAATTTGACTAATCATAGACAAACCAATTAATTTATCCTTAAAATCAAAGATTTAATTAATTTAAGTTAATTCTCAATTTGTTCTAATTATTTTATTAAGGCTCGCCTTATGAAACGAAGACATTTATTTCGTCAAAATTATTCGTTTTGCAACCCGATAGATTTTTATTTCGGATTTCAGCCCGTTCATTATTATTTGGCCTAGATTTTATTCTTGTTTGGGCCCAATTCCATTTCTATACTACCCTAGCCCAAACCAATTATGTGCTGGCCCATTCAGAAAACAATTTCTTGGCCCAATCGATTTTTAACATCTCCTTCTTCTTCTCCTAGCCCATTTGTCTATTTGATTCTAAACCCTAACCAGTCCACCTCTATTACACGATCTGCTTCCTCTTAACAGACGACCTCCATTTGTTTTCTTCCTCCTTCTCTCGTTTCTGCCGTCTCTCTCTTGGTCTCTGTTCTCTCCACCGTCTCTCTTCCTTCTCTTCAATCTCCTCGGCTGCTGCTCGCCTTCTTCCGGTTGCTGCAACGGCGAGTTCTACTCCCCAGCAACGCCAAGGTAGAATCCCCCCCCCCTCTTTTTCCTAAATCTTTAAATTTCTATTTTGTTTTAGGTTTAGGAATTTCTGCTCTCGCATGTTCAATTTGAATGATTTCCTTGAATTTTCTACCTACTTCCTTTAAATTTTTACATTCTGTTCTGAAACTCGACCTGTAGATGAGCATTTGGATGGTGGGGTGATCGTTGGAGTGCTTCTGGATTGCAGGCGCTGGCTTCTACTCCCCAGGTAAAATCTTTAAATTCTGTTCTTATAATTTAGGGTTCAAAAGGTGCATGTGCTTTTTCTTCTCCCCAATTTCTGGTTTCGGGAATTTGACAAGTTGGGATTTGAACTTGGGTTCAAATTTTGGAATGCTAGTACTTTAGGTTTTTATTCCCTTTGCTTTCTGTAGAATTCAAAATCTTGCTTTACGTTTTCTGTTTTAACCGATACAACAGATTATAGCTTTACTCTTACTTTATTCTGCATCCTTCTTTTTATTACGGTTTGGGAAAGAATGGAAGACTTCAGTTTATTTAGTATTTCAAAGCTCTGGTTTATTAAATTTTAATCACTTACTGCCTGGGTTTTATTCTTGTTCTGACTGAGGAACACAATATTTGGTTGCTGGTCTGATTTTGGGTTGGTTCGTGGAAGAGGTTCTGGGGATTTTGTTGCTGGGTGAGGTAGTTTTTCTTACTCTTAACTTCTGGTATTTTTATGTCTTTTGAGTTGGATTCCTTAATCTGAGGTTAAAGAGTAGTAGTTATGTTCTGGAGATTTGAGTGTGATAACCTATAAGTTCAGTTCAAAAACAAATCAGAGTACATATATATCTATGCATCAGTATATAAAGATCTAGGTGATCTGTTTTGATCCTGACTATCTAAAAAAAAACAAGCATGTGTTCTGGAAACAGTTTATAAATTCTAAGTCCTGAACATATTTGAAAACCTAGGTTATGTAGGCTTAACACCATCTCAGACTCTTTACTGCACTAAAAGAACACAACTGAATGTTTAGGGTCTCTGTTTACCTGAGTACTTCTGAAAATTCTGAATGGGAATGGCTTGGGTGACTTCTTGGGGTGTGGTAAAAGCTATTCTGTAAAAGCTTTAAGGAATGAGAACTGAGTTCTTTTAAAAGAAACATAGTGAAGTTTTTCAGTTGGGATTCAATACTACTCTGAAAAACTGAATTCATCTTATCTTACTGCTTCTTCAAACTAGAATTTAGGGTGACAGAAAAGGGCTTCTTCTTGTGTAGTTGTGAGATTTGCGTCTGTGCTTGTGTGAGTGAAAGTGGGGGTTGAAGTGCAAGAGAGTTTAGGGTGGTTATGAAATCTGAGTCTTGAAAGTATAGAGAAGTGTTTCTGGGGAAAGGTTCCTAAGTGTATATGAAGGAGAGAGTGCTAATGCATGTGATACGTATCCTCCACTTTACTCACTCTAGTTACCTAAGTGCAATCTATTACTCCTTTGTTCTATGCTATTTTTCAGATTTCATTGACTTATGAGGTAATATAATTATGTTATATCTATTTTTGGTGCAGAGATGAAGCGTGAAGTGAAGGAGGAATGCAGAACATGCTTCCCACGACCTGCAGCCATGCTGTTTCTTCTCTTTTGCCTTTACTAGCTCGCAGATGTTCCTTGTCTTAAGTATTATGCATCAGGGAGTTATGGCAGTTGTAGTACTCTAACAGTTGGTCTCCTCCCTTAAAGTGGTGTGAATCAAATCCACTTGGGTAGATTTTATCTTCCTATCCTTCTTTCCTTAATGATTCTAGATGATTGACTTTGTTTTTCCCCCTTTACTACTAAGGCACGATAGGTTTAGATTAGGAGTATGAAATCTCCCAGCTGTAACTATGTGTATATAGCTGTATATATTTACTGTTCATACATTGTAATTTCTATACTTGCACTTAATAGCTATGAACGTGTATGACATATATATATATATATGTAAAACAGACGTGTGTGTATGTTTCTTGCTTCATATACACAAGTGTTAATTCTCTTATAATGGATGATTAGCATTTTACTAGATGTCTCATTTAATCAATGCTCATAACATCTTATTAAGTATACCAATACCACTAATAATAATCCAAACACTCTTTTTAATAAGGATCTAAACTATAAATCTCCTTATACATTATTCTTCTATAAATAACAATTTGCATAACCTTATATGGTATATAACCATACTACTAATTCTTTCTTTAGATACTTGCTAAGTAATTTCAATTATCTCATCCAACTATAACCTTCGATCAAGCATTGAAATAATTTCTAGTACGTCTTATATATAAATAAAAATAATTACAACATCTAGACTAGCTCACATAATATTTCATTACTCAAATGACTAGAAAGCACGAACAAAATTTATAGCTACTAGTATAAATCATAATATCGATATTTTAATATATACAACGAAATTTTATTATCGCGATTTCTGATACACGATATATATATTAGGAAAATTTTACGGGTCATTACAATAGAATCTTAACCACACAACACATATGGTATATATATATATATACGTGTGGTACTATATATATATAGTTAAAATTTTAACTACACCATTTAATTTGTATGCATCTATGCATATCATAATATAGTTCTCAAAACATAACACTTATACTTATACTTAATTATTTCCAAAGTAAATACCTATTCTTAATAATAACATTTCTTAATATATAATCAAGAAATTTTTATTTTCTTATTATTTTAAACCAAAATTCATCTTCAAGTAGATTAACTCTCATTAATTTACTAAAAGTTCAATATTTCATTATCTCCGATTATATTACAAACGCGTTCGGATATAGTTTACTTCGATAATTAAAAAGACGGGGTATTACAATACACTAACCATGTGCCAGTGCGCTAACATAGCACATGATCCGATCGTCATACTTAAGGGATCACTTATCCAATAAGGAGCAAAATATTTTAACATGGAAATCCATTTTGATTTTCATAAATATCAAAGCTTAATAACTCAAAAATACATTTTGAAAACATATATACACCCACCTGTCAGTATATCAATACCGTGTGATAACTGCAAATCAGTCAAACGTCTCGTTCGCAATCGTAAGCACCTGACAACTTTGGGCCTCAAATCCCAAAACGTAACGTGAATAAAGTGAAAATGAGGAATTGAGGGTTTTCTAAGTTTTCTAAGGTCATTTTGGTAATACCCGGGTTTTCAAATCAACTTGGCCCAAAAGGCAAAAATACTCAGGACATTATTCCCTATAGGAATATGTAAAAACATTTTTAAAACATGCAACTTTACCTCGAAGCTTACTTGAGAAGATTCGTAGTCTTTTTCAAATCTATGAAAATTGGACTGATGAAAATTAATGAAATCTCTTTCATAAAATTCTATATTTTTTTCTCTACATGCACTATAAATTTTATTGAAAAATGATAGACTGTGAATATTTTTCATTTAGAAAAATATGAAATAATGCAATAAATCATGACATGCCGATCCTAACCGGGATCCAAATATAAAATTCAATCCTGCAGAGTAACAGATCTTATGGTCAGAAACTCAAAACATTAAGGGACCTTAGGTGTCTGATAGACCGATAGTCATGAATAGGAAAATGAATGAAGAAGAGAACGAGAGGAGAAAATATGAAGATGACGGTATCGGAATGATGGCGGGGGAGACACGACGGCGGCTGAGCCACCTTTGTCAAGCTCCATTCCCACCTTCGACCTTACCTTGACGTGCCTTGACTTGAACCAATTCTCGATTCTCAAACTTGCATAACCTTGATACTCAAAAATGATAGAAAGAAGAAGAGGGAAGGAGAAGAAGAAGAAGCAGAAGGAAGAATTCTTCTTTTGCTGAGATGAGCGACCAAAACCATCGCATGTCCTCCCCTATTTATTTTTGATTTTATTATTATTTTTTATATTATATTATATTATTATTATATTACTATTAATGCTTAAACTTTAAAACGTCGTAACTTCTACACACGATCTCTTTTTCGACCAAACTCAATGTCAACATCTCTCTTTCTTAATACTCTACACAATGACTATAATATTGATATACTTTCGGTCATGCCTGAAAAAACTAATTTTTATATGACGTGCTTAAACTTTAAAAATTCGTAGCGGTTACGTACGAACTCTTTTTTGAGAAAACTTAGTGCCAATATTTTTCTTTTGAAAAACCCTACAAAATGAGTATAATATTGACATGCTTTTGAATTATGCATGAAAAGTTCAATTTTTAAAGAAACGTTTAAAAAGTTTCACCGGATGCCAAATTCATATGGTAGGTCTTAATAGGGTATAGGCTCTTCCTAAAATCCTTAATTAGTTGTAGTAAGATATCTAAATAGTATTAGAAAAATTCGGGGTATTACAAAATAGGAAATAATCAAGGCCGTCCATAATTGAGATCCTATGCCATACAATTAACTGCATAATTTCGAATTTTAAATGAATAAAATATTACATAATTATGATTAGAAGGTTAAATACGTAATTTGTACAATAAAAGAGAAATTTATTTATGTAATACCCCGTTTTTTTTTAAATTCCGAAATAAATGATATTCGAACACGATAACTATATTATATATTAGTAGTTGTAGTATATTAATGAAAGTTTCTATAAGTGAATAAGAATTTTGGTTTAAGATAATAAGTAAATAAAAATTTCTTGATTTTATATTAAGAAATGTTAATTATTAAGGATAGGTAATTACTTTGGAAATACTTAAGTGTAAAAATAAGTATGTAGTTAAAAATATTATTTATGTATAAACAGTGATACCACACGTTTGATATATGCATAGTGCTGAAAAATTTTACATTCAATAAGAAGGAACCACACGCATAAGATCTAATATGTACATATAGATATATATGAACCTGCAAGTTATCTTATGGAAGAAAGTAAGAAAAGCACTCAAGTATAGAGTTATATACATGCATCTAGTAAAGTAAGGAAAGCTAAGAAAGTAAAACACTTGAGTATACATAATATCTTATATATATATATAGGTGTTGGTACATAGTTGGCTAATACCAAAACTATATAATAAATGACATTAAAATAAAATAACTAAAGTCTAAAGCTACTTTACATAAAGCAAATAAAGTCTAAAGCTACTTTACACAAAGCTGCAGCAGCATGTTAACAAATAAGGACAGAAAGAATATCTTCTATAAATGTAAGAAATATGATTATAACAAAAAAAAAATTTGAAAGAAAGTAAAGGAAAGTGATAAGGCAAAAAGCCAAGGAAAGTGATAAGATAGAAAGTAAAGAAAGGGATAAGGCTGCAGTGAACTTACAAGAAGATCTATAAAAGATTCTAAAAAGTAGTACACTTCAACACTCTATGTTATACAACAAGAAAGTCAAAAGGAGTATTAAAAGAGAACTCAAAATCTAGGGAAGAAGGATGTGGACAGCTGCACTCCTTCTCAGAATTTAGGACCTGCAAATACCCCAAATACAACCAGTAAGATGAAGAACAAAAGTCAAAAAGTACTATAAAAAGGACTCAAACATTTAATGAAAAGGATTTGGGCGGCTGCAACTTGAACCTTGAAGAAAGGAGACAGAAACTGAAATCCTGGATCCTCTCTCAAACACAGAACCCTGCATAACCTGCCAAGCTTAACCAATGAGATTTAAATTGAGAACAAAAGCTTGGGGCAGTACAGGCTGAGATGAAAGAAAGGCAAAGCTGCCAAAATCTTTCATCCACCTGCACAAGCAAGAGGAGATTTAATATTCAGATTTGTTACTATATAAACAAACATAATCAAGGGTTGGAAAAAAATGCTAGGTAATATCACACTTAATCTAATGGCTAGGATACTTCCACTAGGACTCATTCTCCCCTATAAATAGAGTTATTTATCATAACTTAATGACATTTCCACCAATTCACACCTCATTAACTCACATAAGTCATTACAAACTGAAGAAGTACATAGAGCTCAACAGGGAGAGGGATAAGTGAAGCATTTGAGGTAAAGAGTTAAGCTTTGAGCATTCAATACTATTGTTCTTGATTCTTAGAAATTTAGTTCATAACTCCCTCTTCAACTTCACTTCATACTTTTAAAACAGAATCAGAAAAATACTCTTGAAAGAACACTAGAGGTTTAATTTTAAACTTAGAACTCAGATTTGAAGTCAGAAATGCTGTTAAATTTATCCTATCTTACCATTCTAGAAAAATCAACATAAGGTTACAGAACTTTAGTATCTTTACCCCAGAACCACACCTCAAAAACACTAAGGAGAGTGTCACGACCCCATTTCCCTGAAGGACGGATCCATGGAGTGCGACTTGGTGGTGAATTAAAGAAATGGTTAAGAAGGATGAAATCACAGACAACACTGGAATTCAAGATACAATCGATTATAATAGTCCGAAATTAGCTATGAATAAGAGTCAATAGCTTAAAGGCTTAATTAGAACATCATACAGCTAGAAGATCCAGAAGGTTTCAAGTATGGAATACAGAATTCAAAAACTGAAATACGTCGAAAGGTTCTAGATTACAGTCCAGACCATTAGGGAAAACAATAACAGTTTTGCAGCGGATTAACGAAAGCCATTAATACACATATGAAGATATGTATTAACCCCTTAATACTAAACAAAAAGCACGTCTACTCAGCACTTCAACCATTGCCCTTTTTGCTCAACCTGCAAGTTTTTGGAAATACAAGCAGGGCTGAGTACTTGATGTACTCTGTGGGTTATGCCGAAAACAAAACAGTTATTGATCATGCATATCACAGTATAACACAAGTATCTTGAAATAACCTGCGTATACAAAATATTCATTTGATTTTCCTGAAACAATTGGGATGATCATCCACTTTTCACATGTGCTATCCATATCTGTACCAAATGCTGGTGAGCAATGTTCCCGCTCCCCCAGACATAATCAATAATAACAACGCTGTGAGCAAAGTTACTGCTTCCCCAGACGTTAAAAATGGTAACAACCCTGGTGAGCAATGGTTCCACTCCCCCATACGTTGACCCATGGGTGCCACCGGATCGGTCAATACTGACACACAGTCCTATGTGGACCGGTCCGTAATGACTCACGATCACACTCCCCATGTGTACACTAATCTTGACCAACACATGGCTCAAGATCCGATCGTTATTCACAAGTTGACCAGTTCGCAGACATGGCTCAACACAGATAGGAATCGCACATAAAACACAAAGAATTTTATGCATGTCAATCATTTCACATTTTTGCAACATGCTTTAATAAAGCAAAAATATAGTTTGTATAGTAAACCCACCTGAGTTACCAGTATTAGCTGACAAGTCTGGTTCTCCTTCTCGTTCCTTAGCTGTCACCCCCTCGATGGACCTTCAGGTAACGAGTTACATTTAGAATCATTGAGTTCTTAGAGTATCTCTATTCACTCGAGACATAATGATTTTATAGGTTTAAGGGTTCATATCCGTTCTACTAAATCACAACGAAGCTTTAAAGTTTTCTCCGAAAACCTCAGTTTCGTTCAAATGAAATAAACGTTTACTAAATCGATAAATAATTAATTGCTTGTTTGCAATTAATATGATTGAAACAATTAAATCCGACATAAGAGTCGAAAATTTTAGATAGGTTCGCGTAATTAGAGACCCTTAGAAAAAGTTCATGTCTCTATTTGAATTAATTTAGATTCATTAAATTAATTAAGTACAATAATATTTATTAAATAATTAATCTGTATTAGTAAATAAATAATCAGATTAAATAAATCTTTTTTTTTTCTAATTAATTAGATTAATCAAAATCTACATTTAAATAGGCCCAAGGTATTAATTAATACAATACCCCATCAACATATAATTAGAAAGGAAAAAGGGCAAATTATTTTAATTCCATTTAGCCCAAGTAATTAGTAACTCACTTCATCTGATGTAAGTGGGCTCCGCCCATTTATTTCTTTTATTCAAGCAGTATTCGATCCACAAAGAATTAAAGCTATTATGGCCCAAACTCACAACCCGGCTCGTTTCTTTCATATTAATTCAGATTTTAAATTATTTAAATAGACTTCAATTAATAACTAAAATAGTGAAAATAATAAAAAAAATAGAAAATAAATCTAAAAGAAAAAAAAAACAAAAACCCCTTACTCCTCATTTACGTGACTAAGCCATCTTCCCCACCCCACTCTTTTCTTCATTTCCTTATTCCTCTATTTCTTGAGAACAGAACATCACAAAAAAAAATTTCCCACCGCCTTCTCTTCCGGCGAAAACACCACCGCGACGGCGCCTTCTCTAAATTCTTCCTCTCTCTCCCTCTCCAATGTTCTATCTCTTCCTCTCCTTGATTTATTGTTCAAAATAAAATGTTCAGACACAACCCATTCTCCCTACCGGATTTGTTCTTTCGGTTAAAACTACGAACTCCGGCCAATAATTAGAGGGATTCGACTCCATTCGTCTCAAATCGAATAAAGAAAAAGGATTTAGGGAAAAAATCCCCAAATTTGATTCGTCTTCTACCTCGTTTGTTTTCTCCCCCGCTCGTGTGGTTCCGACGAGCTACTCGTCCGCAGCAACTTCGTGCTCAGCACCGTCGCCGTCTCTCCCTCTTCAACACTCGACTCCGGCAGACACGCAGCAACGTCGCCGCCATCACCCTCTCCTTCTTTTAAATTTTTTTATTTTTATTTTTATTTTTGTTTATTAATTATTCACTAAAGTTTTGTGAGAGTTCTTAAATTTCAGATTGGTTTCGAAGCGATTTGGGGATGTCCGGAGTTGGTTCGGGGCTGTTCGAAACTGTTCGAGTTGGTTCGAGGTCTGTTCGGAACCGTTTGAGTTGGCTCGAGGTCTGTTCGGAACCGTTTGAGTTGGTTCGGGGTCTGTCGGAACCGTTTGAGTTGGTTCGGGGTCTGTCGGAGTGTTTTCGGACTTGTTCGAGGTTGTTCGAAGTTATTCGAAATGATTCGGGGTGGTTCGGTTAGAGTTTTGCTTCCCAAACCAACAGATAAGTTTGTTGTTAAGTTCATTTAGAAATCATTTGAAGCTATCTCTGATATGAAAATACTATTTTTGTTCTCTAAGTTATCCTGAGAGAAGTTTTGCATGCTATGTCCTTAACTGAGCTTAAGTAGTGAACATCCTAATTTGAAAGTTGAATCTAAGTTCGAAATTAAGCATTATTAAGCTCCACTAGTTACTGAGTTCTAACAGGTTTGCATGTATTATTAAAAATCTAAGGTTCGGTGCTTTGTTTACCTGGGAAATGGTTAGTACGTTGCTTTGAATCTAAGGAAGGCTTCTCCTCTTTAGCTCCTCGTGATGGTGCAAATATTTATACTGAGTTAGAGATTGTGGATGGCATTAGGAGCGGTGTTATGAATTTACATGAACCTTAGTTGGAAGTTTAGTTATCTTACCTTAAGGAAAATTCTATGTTGGCTTGAAGTTGTGCACGATTTCTTCTAGGCTTCTTCTCCTTCTTCTTATTTTGCAGGTTACAAATAACTTAAATAAAGGAAATGGAATAGCTATAGGAATGGTAGCATGGTGTCGTCTATGGAGTAAGAAGATGGAAAGAGTATGGTTTGGCAGAATGAAGTTTGACAAAGTGTAATGAAGTTGGTGAGGTTGTGAGGTTGGGAAAAATACACATGAAGCTCACGTGGAAGACTTACCTCCTTCAATTGATATCTGTATTTTATTTTGTAATACAACATATATTATTTTTTTTGTAGATATAATTATATGTATTGTATTCGGACCAAATAAATGTATATTGGACTCTTAATACAATTGAGTTTTATTAAATTTTGTTGCTTAGTAAAATTTCACTTGTATTAATTTACAAGTTTTGTTATATAAATAACAAGGTTTTAAATCGTATACATAAAATAGATTTCGATTGAAATCAAATATCGAAATTAAATTCGAACTCGTCATAATTTCTTCAAGCTTAGTTAAATAACGAAATTAAACTTAACAACGGAGTTTAAAAATTTTCCTACGGATATGATACCCTATATAAAAAAAAAATAAAACCCATAAATTCTTGCGAATTAAAATACGAGGCATTACAGAGAGACTTATCAGTAATCCTCATCAAAACCAAACTATTTCTTAATCAGAATTAAGGAACAGAATACCACTTCATCTAAGTTCAATTTTCTAGAGGGCAGCCAAGAATCAACACATCAAGCCCCAAATTTAAGTAGAGAAAACTTAACCTCTACCAGTTAGTGTTCATAACTTAGCCTCTGCAAGATTTATATCAAAACAAGTCATTTGCTAACCAGATCTAGAAAACTGTAATATATATATATATACTTTGAAACCTAAGAAATACCACAGTCACTTCAATCTACCTTCTGCCTATCAGTTAAAAAAAAATCATGATGTAAGAACATAAGACACAAACATGTGTTTTCAGAAGTTCAGCATATATAGGTATATATATGCTTTAAAATAGCAACAAAGGACATAATATAAACTCAGAATATATGTTCATAGGGTTGAAATGCAAACCACAAGCCTTTATAAAAATGAAACCCGGAAATCAGAACCTAGACATTTACCATCTGGAAATAAGAAACATAATGAGTACATGTTTCTGATAGGATAAACATTCACAAAGCAGAGACATTTCAGATTGAAAATCAAAGCAGGAACTTAGACTATACACAGGCTTAAAACATGAGCTTAGACTATACACAGAGACATTTCAGATTAAAACAGAATCAACTCATTTGAAAAACAATAGGGAAGCAGATATAATGATTGGAAATCAGAGACCACATCCTACAAAATTTATTAATCTAAAAACTAAAAAGGGAAGAAAACTTAGCTGATATGATTTGGGCACCATTCTGCAGTTGTGAGGAAAACCACCTCCATCCAAGCTGCCCAACCTAGAATACGATTAGAGAATCAAACATTTAACAAGAAAAGGTTAATAGAGCTTACCCTGTGCAGTAATCCATCGAGCAGAAACGGAGATGATAATTTCCAACCACCAAACCCAAACCACCAAATAGAATATCCCCACAAGAGTTCACAGAAACTGAAAATTTAGACATGCAGGAAAGGTTAGGGTTCTAAAATTTTAAAATAGAAAGTAAATAGGAATTTAGACAATAAATTACCTTCTTTACCTGGAGGTCGCCTGCAAGGGGACTCTGGTGAATTGCTTCCCCAAAATAGTGAAAGGCAGAAAAGGAAACGGAGGCAGAGAGAGGTAGAGAAGTCGAGCTCTCCACCATTTTAACCGAGAAAGGTAGAGAAGTCGAGCTCTCCACCATTTAGTCGAGAGAGGGAGAAGAAACAGAGAGTGAGAAGAGAGACAGAAGAGAGCAGAGGGCGAGAGAGGGAGAAGTGTCGAGGAAGAAGAAAGGAAGAGAGTAGTGTCTGAGAATGGGAGTGAGTTAGGATTAAGGTGAGAGTAGAGGATTCTAGAATTGGGCCGAATCATTTTCAAACTAATGGGCCGAAATAACAAATTTTTGGGCTGAAATGAATTAAATCAACTGGGCCTAGGAAATTATTAGATTGGGCTTCTGTGAATTAAACTGATTGGGCCAATTTAGACTAAGAATTTGGGCTGAAGAGTTAATTGGTTCTGGGCATAGATAAATAAGAAATATAGGCCGAAAATTTAATTAGGATTGGGACATACTAATTAGTCTAATGGGTCCAGTGTATTAATATTAAGATGATTAATACTTAATTAATTAGTGAGTTCACTTAATTAATTTAGATAGAGTTCCATAAAATTTGTAATACTAATAATAGAAGAAGGGATAGTAATATATATTAAGTATTAATATTTAGAGCTATTAATTTAGATAATTAAAGCCTAAGTATTAAATCAAGGAGATCCAATTTATTTAGTAATTGGGATCTAAATTAAGAGAATTGATATCTCTTATTAATTAAGGATATTATTTAAGAGATTAATATTTTAGGACTATTTAAGAGTTAAATAACTAGAAATTTCAATGTTATTTGGATAATTAATTATCAAGAATTAATTAATTCATTAAGTGTTAATATACTTATTGCCCTTAAAGGCAATTACCGGAGTAATTGAATTGAGGATTCAATACCGTAGAGAAAATATTGATCTGAAGTATCAATATCTAAATTAACGGATCAAAACAAGAACCGAGAATCATAATTCTTACGATTAATGGTTCCAAATGCACGAAGGGCATTTTAATTTATACGAGTTTTTCTAAAAGGTTCGTACGAGAGACCTGTTTCGCGTTTCGAGACCAAAGCAAGTGCAATCCAAAGTTATCCAAGTAGGCTTTCTATTACAAATAAAATTATGTGTGCCTGTATTCTATTTATATTGCTTTCAAAATGATTTCAAATTTAGAAAATTATGTTTCAAAGTGTTGTCTTGCCGAAATGATTTACGTTTTGTATAAATGCCTATCTGGTTAAGGGTACCTGTTGTAAGGATCCTAGATTCCTGGTTTAAGGATCTGAAGAATTGTAAATCGAAATAACTGTGCACATATAACCGTGAGTCATCTATCGGGTTGGCCGGTTACAGTAAATCGGGAGTCATCTATCGGGTTGGCCGGTTCAGTGGACCGTGAGTCGTCGAAGTTGTCGACCGGTTCGGTGTCCGTAGAAGGTGGCCACCTTCTCGGTACCATAAATTATCAGTACAATCAAATTACAGATATGGCCAATATACTAAAGAAAATTAGACATCGATGTCGAACAGTAGGATCTTTCACAAATGAATTTAGTGAACGTAGGTGCTTTTAAAGACAAAATCCCTATGTCTCACTCTTACGGCATTGACAATTATATTGTATGTATGTGGTTTTGGCATGTGTCTACTAAGTACGTTTGTACTCAGCCCTGCATGTATTTATAAATGTGCAGGTTGAGACGTGATGATGGGAGATGCTATGGCTGGCTTGTCGGTCCTTATTTAAAGTCTTGGGTGTCTACGTGTCTTCATACACGTAGACATCAGTCGATCCTTATTCCGCTGCAAGAGGTTCCATTTGTTTTGTTTGACGAATGTGTCAATTCAGAGTTAAACTCTAGTTATGAACTAAGACTCAGTTATAAAATATCCTTTCGTTCGGTTAAGTCCACAGTTTTTCTTTTATCCTTTATTTAATTAATTGTTTTATAGTCGCGTGTCTGGACTTCGCCACAAGGGCGGAGAACGGGGCGTGACAATTTATTAATTATAGGATTACAGTTATCATATTATATTATAGGGGATGAGAGAAAATATTTTGTAGATGATACATAGATCTCCTCCTCACCGTTTCTTCAACCCTGCTGCTGCATCCTTCTCTCTCGAATCTCGACTCCGTCGCCGTCGGTTCCGTCTTGTTCATCCCCATGTTCCGATTACCAAAACCATCACGAAAGCACAACCAACGCTCATCAGTCGCGCCTCCATCTATTTGCAGCTTCGGCGGCAAAATCATCCCCCGCCCCCACGACAACAAGATCCGCTATTTCGGCAGTCAGAGACACCCGCATCATTGCTATCCACCGCCACACCACCTTCGCCACGGTCGGACATGGGCATGGGCGTCTCTAGCGTGAAGACGTATAAATTGCAATGTTATTATCATATACATGTGGATTGCATTATCATATGCGTATAAATTGCAATGTTATTTTATCTCTATACTTTTTAATAATATTATGTTGCACTACACTTACATGTGAATTGCATTGACATATACATTTAAATTGCATTGTTATTTAGATTAGAATGAAATATTTTTAGTACCAACCAATTTATAATTTTATATAGACTACAATGCATCAATAAATATAACGTAATGCATCACATGTTTGATTCCAAATCAAAATGGCATAAATCAGTAACACATGGGATGAAGTGGGTTTCAGTTGCATTTCCCAATTAAAATTCCCATAATTCGAAATTAAGGTGATTTTTTCAAATATTTTTGGAAGATTGTGTCATCCATAAATTTCTCCAACTACCAAAAATTAAATGGTAGTACAATATATATATATATATAATGCAAATTGTGTAACTATACAATGCACCACTATGTATATATCTAATGCAAATTATATGACTGTACGGTGCAACAATAAACAAAGGACGCTATTCTTTTTTCTTATTGCAGTTGCGTAATTTATGAGATTCATATCAATTTAAATATCCACCAAAACCGTCCAGTAGGATAAATAACAATTTACCCTTGTTGCATTGTATTTTCACAATGCAACTTGAAATTCGAAAATTAAGGAGATAATTAGGGAATCAATTATTGACATTAGATCCATTCAAATAAACGCTCCGGATTAATTCTTATTCCCTACCATTTATCTATTTTTTACCTAAAATCATCCCTATATATATATATATACACACACACATATTAATTATTAATTTGACAAATTTATTCATTAATAAATTTAACATTTAATTTTTAATTTTCATTATCTCTATTTTTTATCTCTCTGTTTCTTCACTTTATCTTATTTATATTTATTTTTAATCAATTTTTTGCAACACAAAAGTAAATGCATAAATTATGTAAATTTTCATATTGTCCTACTATTATATCGTGAACATACATACTCTATTACAAACACTGTAACATATACACACTCATAAAAACATATAAAAAATGTTGGAAAAATGATATTGTGTGTGTTAGTGGTCCAATGAAGGATGATGATGATGAGTGAACGATATGCGTGTATTTGACATAAGTGTCGTAGTGTGCATATTTGTATACTTTGTATGTGAGTGTGAAATTGTGTTATATATACTTACATACGTCTTATGCTTGTGTGCGTAAAGTGGAATTTTTTAAATATTTTTTTAGTTTTTATATTTAAAATTGAATCCTTAAAAAATAAAAAGTAAATTTTATTATAAATATTATTGTAATAAAAATATGAAATTTTTTTGACGATTCCATTCCATCCATATTCCTTGCATGCCCAAGCATATTGTTGGGAACCCCACAAATATTTAGTTTTGATGATGTTCTCGCAAAACACACTTAGAGTTATTCTGTTTGCTAGGTCTCAATTTGTTCTACCTGTACTAGATCACTGTCATATAAAATGAAACTAATAGAGAACATGACTTTAGACCAGATTAGTGAATGACTGGAAATGTAAATGATTAAATCCTATAGAAGTCATTATGTTAGATCTCATTCTGTTCGAAGAACCAGATCAGCAGGAGCATACAAAGCAAGCAGATGATCTGATTGATGGCCACTCGATCTGGTTGCTGAGAAATCATTCACAGAGATTACAACCATGCTTTGGAGCATTTCTGGAACACGCTTGACTTTGACCAGATCAATGTCAATCTGCTATGACAAGATCGTTCCTATAAAGTGAGCCAGCCTGGATCAGATCAACCCAGTCATCTGACATTCAATTGTTTGTCCAGATGTACTTAAGTGAATCCAAATCACTTTGCCACATCAACAGATATCATGAAGATGGAAAGTTTATCTATTGGAGATCAAGTTTGGAAGGAGAATCAATCACTATGCGATGAAGGGAAGAAACATCTGTCCTCAATCTGCTTTACATATTTTAAAGATTTGGTCAACCTTTCATACAAGGCAAGAAGAGATAAATCTGGGATTCACTCTTGATTGGTGATCAGCATTTACTCCAAACCAATCAAGACCAACAGTTAGAATTTTGAATTCTACACCTATAAAAGCTTGGAAACAAGACTAGAAGAGTACAGATACTTCAAGATCATTTTCAAGCTGTTACTCTGCTCAAAAATCAACTAACCTTACAAAGCTTTCATTTGAGAAGATTTCTACATACCAGATCGTGTTCTAAGCCGTTCGTGATCGAAATCTCACCACTCGATTCAAGTCTGTTTTATCGAGAAGAAGAAGGAAGATAGCTTCGCTAGCTAGTAGTTTTCTAGTGGATTAATGTAAAGATATCTTGTTGCAGTTGTATACTGTAAGTTGTAAAGTGACACGACCCTTATTCGTGCATAAGTTTCAACCAGATTGTGTTTGAAACTTGTTGCTCGTTCTCAGTGAGTATAAAGAAGAGAGTATCCTAGTAGTGGATATCTAATCCGGTTTGGATTGGACCGCAGACGTAGGGGGTTTTCCGAACCACGTAAAACAACTAAGTTATTTATATTCTATATATTTACTTTCAGTTGTTTATTCACTCACCAGCACGTTCATTCAAACTGTATTCTTAATCAATCTGTTAAACAACTTGGTTAAGATTTTCAAAGGTTTTTCTAATAAAGAGCACAGACTAAGTCCACCATATTCCGCACACAACTCTATTAGTTGACAAGATCACTCTTGTTATCTATTAAGTGTTAATCACAAGAGAGAGTCAATCTAGACAAACTGTGTATCGATCTGGTTTGTCACACTTAAGCAATCTTCCATCGAGAAAGCTTAATCTCTCTAAGTAATTAGTCAAGTAAACCGAAAAGTTAGCATTTGGAGTATTCCCCCCCTACCCCCCCTCCCCCATACACCAAACATTGCTCTTTCAGAACTAACAAGTGGTATCAGAGCAGTGGTTCATAGGACCATTGTTTCTGTTTCACAGGGTTGAAACCTGCGTGGTCAACTTGAATAGATCTAACAAAACCTTTTCATTCACGTGTATATTATCTACTATCATGGAATCTTCTGTTATTAGAGCTTGTGAAGAATTCTCCATCCAAGGATACAGAGAATGGAGTTTCAGAATCAAGATGTGTTGGTCCCGAAAGAGCAAGGTTTGGTGTATGGGGGAGGGGGGGGAATACACCAAATACAAACTTTTCAGTTTACTTGACTAATTTAATAAGAGAGATTTAAGCTTTCTGTATTACAGACTGCTCAAAGTGTCAGACCAGATCGATTATCTAATTGATCTTGTTCTGTCCAAGCAGAATCTCTCAAGTGAGAAACACAAAGCAGAGAGTAAGAGTAATCTTATTCTCCAACAGTGTATTTTGTGCGGAATAATGGTGGACTTAGTCGGTGTTCTTTGATTAGAAAACCTTTCAAATCTTAGTCGAGTATTTAGAAGATTGATTAAGAATGCAGTTTGAATGAATATGATAGATAGAGAATAAAACAACTGGAATATAAATGCAGAAAGTAAATAACGCAGTTATTTTACATGGTTCGGGAAACCCCCTACATCCACGGTCTAATCCAAACTGGATTAGTTATCCACTACTAGGATACTCTTCTTATTTATACTCGCTGAGAATGAGCCACAAGTTTCAAACAGAACTTGGTTGAAACTTATGCACGAATAAGGGTCGTGTCCCTTTACAACTTACAGAAAAACTACTGTAAACAGGATCTCTTCATGTTAATCCACTAGAAAACTACTAGCTAGCTAAGGTCTCCTTCTTTCTCTCTCGATAAGACAGACTTGAATCGAGGGGTGATTACGATTACAAACGCTTCGGAACACGAACAGGTTCAAATCTTCTCTCAGTAAATGCTTCGATTAGTTGAGATGATTTCTGGGCAGAGTAGCTTGAAATGATAAATGATCTTATTTGTGTATATCTACTGCCAGTCTATGTTCCGAGCTTTTATAGGTGTAGAATTTTGAATATTCTAACTGTTGAATTTGATTGGTTTGGAGTAAATATGATTTTACCAATCAAGGAAAGTGAATCCCTAGATTATCTCCTCTTGCCTTCTAATGAGGTTCACAGAATCTTCCAAGTATGGTAAGCAGATCGTTTGACAGATAGCTTTCCTTTTTCTGTTCTTGATTGATTCTCTTCCTTTTGTGGTACGAAGGGCTTAGTTAGACTTTTGGGATTCATAGACATTTTATCTGATTTCAGCATTTGAGTGTTGATCTAGTTGAAGTTTCTGGTTGAGAGTTTCTTGGTTCAACTTTCTGTCTGAGTTGATTTGCTTCAACTTTCTGGTTGAGTTGCTGTACTTCAGCTTTCTGGTTGAGTTGACGTGCTTCAGCTTTCTGGTTGAGTTGACGTGCTTCAACTTTCTAGTTGAGTTGACGTGCTTCAACTTTCTGGTTGGGGCTTTCTTTATCACTCTGATCCTTCTGAATGCTTAAGGTTCCTGTCATATATAAACCAGATAAAAGTAATACAGAACATGAATAATCCTAAGTGTGTTTTCGAGAGAATATCATCAAAACTTAAAATAATTTGTGGGGTTCCCAACAAGATGTGTCTAAAAGCTCATCACTGTATGATGTGGAAAGTAATAGAAGAAGGACCATTAGCGTTCTATGAAGAGAAGTATCGTGTCATAGAAACTGGCGTAGTCATAGATAATGTACTCAAAGATCCCAGATAATACACCTCAGAAGAACGACGAGAAGCATATCTGGATAACTTTGCGAAGGGATTTATTTCCAGCACAGTGAAAGGACTCCATCTGGCCAAAATCCAAGATCTGGATACAGCGAAAGAAATATGGGAGGCACTGCGAGAACTTAGCTTTCTGAGGCTATGATCGAGAACAAGCTGTCTCTTGCTTGCAACAAGTTCGATGAATTCAAGATGAAGCTTGGACAAACCATCGAGCAGGTGAAGAACAGATTCATAGAAGTGTTACTTGAAGTTTTCGCATTCAACAAGAACAGGTACACTCAGAGAGAGAAAAATCTCAAGATACTAAGAGCATTACCACCACGCTGGGAGATATATTCTGCAATGCAACCACTACGTGCTGATTTCAATGATCTGTCTATTGAAGCACTATTTGATCATTTAGTTGTACATGAATGTGATATCTGAAGAATACATGGACCAGATCATACGTCAAGCAAGAAGAACGAGAACAGTTCTAAAAAGGAGAAAGAGATGGCCTTCAAAGCGAATTGCGTAGCAAATGAACCAGTAGCACCTGCTGCATCAGAAGAAGGAGGATATGACAAGCTGCTAAAAGAGTTTGCCATGATTGCTAAGAGAATGGACAAGATGGAGGTTAGATCGAGAAAGTATCGCAAATTCTACAAAGACAACAAGAGTATATATCAGAAGAATAAAGATCAAGATCGATCTGATAGCAAAGGCGAAGCAAAGAGTAATCGTAAAACATCTAACTTTATTGGTTATACGTGTTATGGCTGTGGCAGAATAGGTCACTT
Organism: Leonotis leonurus; assembly: GCA_026898415.1. NCBI lineage: Eukaryota > Viridiplantae > Streptophyta > Magnoliopsida > Lamiales > Lamiaceae > Leonotis > Leonotis leonurus. The sequence goes on from JAPKLX010000346.1 coordinate 35,710, forward strand.
CAATACAGACTGCCCTGATCTATCTAAGAGTCAGACAGAAGAGCTAAGAGCCAAAAAAGATCGTAAGCTAAAAGCTCAATGCAAAGCTATGCTGGCTGAAGAGGACTCTAGCAGCTTGAGTCATCTATCTGATAGTTCATCAGAAAATGATGAGGTATTCTATGTGAAAGACACTAAAGAAGATTGTGATGAATGCTACATGGGAATTGACAAAGGACTCGACCAGATCGAGGTAAATTCTCATATTTCTATGTCAACAAATAATCCTATATATGATTCTAGAAATGAAGATGAACCAAAAGTCTCATGGGAAGAGATCAATGAGATGTTCAAAAGCTACACAAGTATAAAGAAGTTATTCTCTGAAGTTATTAAGGAGAATAACAAGTTGAACGAGATAGTGAATATTTTGAGTGAAGCAAACACCAAGTTTTCTGCTCAACTGAACGATCTGGGAGAATAGATCAAGACCAAGGATGCAGAGATTTACTCACTCAACTCTAAGGTCAAAGACATAATCAGTAGAAAAGAAGTAGCTGAAGAAGACCATGGAGAACATGAGCAAGATCAACAAAAGCCAAGAATGAGCTATTATGATCATTGACATGCAGAGAAGAGAAACAACTGGACTAGGCTATACTGGAAAGGAAAGTGAAACCAAGTTCGTGGTTGAAAGAAAGAACATACCAGATCAAGTCAAAGATTTGAAGAATAAGAAGAATGAACCCTAGAAGATGATGATGAAGGAAGCAGGAGATAAGAAATATTATCAGAAGAAATGACAACCTGCTCACTATGTAGAGACTAATAGAGACTAGAAACAGAAGGCCTTTACCAGAACATCTTCAACAAAGAAGAAGAAGATTATATAGGATAACATAGAGAGAAAGCATCCATCTATTTACAAAGCTATATCAAGAACAGATGATGTTGGAAGACAGATTACCTATTACATTTGTGTTCCTAACACTAAGTTAGTCTGGGTTCCTAAGGGAAAATTTGCTACTAACCAAGCACCCATTCGTTGAAAGGGTAGCTAAGTCTTTATAATTGCAGGATCGAAGAGTTGCAAGAAGAAGCCAAGTAGCAAAGGGAACCATCTGGATTATTGATAGTGGATGTTCAAATCATAAGACATGTACAAGAACTCTCTATCAGATTATGTGGAAAGAGAAGAACCACATGTAACCTTTGTTCTTGCCATGAAAACCTTTGTTCCACGCGGCATTCAAGTTGAAGTGGGATGGCAGGGCTTGATCGCCTTTGTTCTTGCCATGAAAACCCATAATCCTGCACAATTGGGTTATAAACAAATGACGGGCCACACCCCGCAATCTAAATGTGCAGTAAGTAAGATCAGCAGGCACAGTCAATGTGGACAAGTATTCATAAGTAAGTAACTTAGAACATTTAAAGGACATATGCGCATATTTTCGAAGGCCTAACACATCCAAAAATTCCTCAAGCTCCCTAACACATTCCCAATTAGATAATAAATTCCAATCAAGGGTATGAGGCGGAGTTACCTCATGTCGAGTCCATCGTTCGTAAAATTGCCCTTCCAAGTCGGATTCGAGTGGGAAGGGGCAATTGTACGCTTGTTGAAGATCTTCTGTGGTGGGTTGCTCCGGGTAGGAGGTGCTCGCCGGTTGCTCATCAGTACAATGCTTCGAGCGGTCCATTTGGAGTATAGAGGATGAAGATGGAGGTCGCCGGAAAGTCATCGAAAAGTGTTGCCAAAAAGATGACTGTGGTCGGTGGTGCAGCGGTGGTGTCGGATAAGGAGAAAGAAGGTGAAGTGATGGAATTTGTGGTGGAAGAAAGAAATTAGGGTTTGAGAAATTGGGGGTTTAGGGGTATGAGAATTGGGGATTTTTAAGAAAGGAAGTAATATGGTGGATAAGATGAGGAAAATTGTGAAGCTGGTGAGTGTTGGGAAGGGGATGGAAGGATTTGGTGGAAGAAATTGAAGAAAATTGGGAGGAAGGGTGAGAAAGGGTGCTGTCGCGGGTGAAGGAGAAGAGGAGGAAGAAAAATTGGGGAAAAAATTGTGGGCGAAGATGAGAAGAAATAAAGGAACAAAAAGGGGGACAGCGAGGGGGGATAGCGGCCGCTGGGGGCGTAGCGACCGCTTCCCGGGCATGTTCTGTTGATGAACAGGGAGGAGGGGTAGCGCTCACTGGGGTGTAGCGAGCGCTACCTGGACGCGCTGTATTTGGGAACATAAGTTGGGGATTGTTGGGAACCCCACAACTAAATTAAGTTTTCATGATGTTCCCTCGAAAACATACTTAGGCTCTCTCATGTTTCTGTATATTATTCTACCTGTTTTGCGTAACAGAGATCTAAAGATTTCAAACAGAAAGGTGTACCAGCAAGTCTCAGACAGAAAGCTGGAACAAGACAACTTTAACAGA
>JAPKLX010000346.1:38136-51204 GCA_026898415.1 Leonotis leonurus
ACAGAAAGTGGAGCAAGTCAACTTTAACAGAAAGTTGAACCAGCAAGTAACAGACAGAAAGCACTTCAACCAGAAAGTGTCTAACCAGTGTTCAACCAGAAAGACACTAAGACCAGAAAGGACATAACCAGAAGGTTTAAAGCAAAACAGAAAGAGCTGAACCAAATCTGTCAATGATGCTTTAAATTCCATCCATCGAGAATTGGAAAGAGAATCACTGATTGACACGAAGAAGGAAAGTAATCACAGATGATTTGCTTCCCATTCATAGAAGATTCAATCAACGACTCTACAAGGAAAGAAGAGATATGATTGATTGGCAATCCACAAATCAAATCACGCCAATCAACAACGGCTAGCATTTTAAAATTCAATGCCTATATAGTTGAAGTCAAAAATCTGGAAAGAAAAACAGAGAACACACGCGAGCTATACTGTTGAAATATTCTCAAGCAATCAAGCTGCATTCCAGACTTAGAGCTTCAACACTCTGTGATTCAAACATCACACCAACCACCTCGATTCAAGTCTGTCTTATCGAGAGAAGAAGGAGATCTTTACTAGCTAGTAGTTTTCTAGTGGATTAACGTGAAGATAACCTGTTTACAGTAGTTTTCTGTAAGTTGTAAAGGGACACGACCCTTCATTTCGTGCATAAGTATCATTCTAGTTGTGATTGATACTTGTGACTCGTTCTCCACGAGTATAAAGAAGCAGAGTATCCTAGTAGTGGATAATCTGGTCTAGTTTGGACCAGATCGTGGACGTAGGGATTTCCCGAACCACGTTAAACAACCGCGTGCTTTATATTTCTGCATATTTAATTACTGTTGTTTATTATTCTAACCCTCTGCACTATCATCCATCTGCATCTCAATCAATCTCCTTAATCTATCTGATTAATTTCTTAAGGTTTTCTGAAACAAAGAGCAAACTTTAATCCACCATTATTCCGCACTCACTCTACACTCAGAAAATAATAAGATCACTCTTATTATTAACTAAGTGTTTTCACAAGAGAGTAACCTGTTTGGACTGAATCTGATATCGATCTGCATATCGATCTGTTTAGTCATTGCCGAGCAATTTCTTATACAGAATAGCTTCATCTCTCTTATAAATTGTCAAGTAAACTGAAAAGTTTGTATTTGGTGTTTTCCCCCCCCCCCCCATACACCAAACCTTGCTCTTTCGGGACCAACAAGTGGTATCAGAGCAGTGGTTCAAACTGACCATTATTTTGTTTCACAAGGTTAATACCTGCGTGGTCTACTTGAATAGATCTAGAAAATCTTTTCATCATTTGCATCCTATCTGTCATTATGGAATCATCTGTTATCAGGGCATGCGAAGAATTCTCCATCCAAGGTTACAGAGAGTGGAGTTTCAGAATAAAGATGTGTCTCAAGGCTCATCACTGCCTTATGTGGAAGGTAATTGAAGAAGGACCATGTTGGGAACCCTAAGGTTTTTTAGTGTTGATGATGGTATCTCGAAACACACTTAGCTTAGAACATAATCTGTTCCTCGTATAAAAACCAGATCACTATAGATTAGGTGATTTCTGTTGGGGAGCAGATTAGGAGATGACTTAAAATGTAAAGGAGATGTTCCTATAGAAGTCATTCTCAACTTAGAATAGGATGAAGGTCAAGATTAAACGCTCAAAGGAATCGATCTGCTGTAACAGACAGCGACCTGATCGATGACCAGATCGATGCCTACAGCGATGAACCAGAGCGATTGAGTCATCAAGCCATCAGCTGATATCATCCTACACATCATATACACTTGCCACGTCAAGATCAAGGTCCATCCAACAGGGTTTGGAAAGAAGATCTACGTTTTAATCATATAAGGAAAGAGACCGTTAACAATCTGATTTCCATAAATCAAAGATTGAGTCAACCTTTCCTATATGGCAAGAACAGATATGATGGAAACCATTGATTGGCAATATACCATCTATCTCACGCCAATCAACAACGGCTAGAATTTAAAAAAAAAAATTCAAAGCCTATATAGTTGAAGACAACAATCTGGAAAAATTACGACAACAAGAGAGAACACACGCGAGCTATACTGCAATTGACCTTCAAGTCTTCTGTATTCCAGACTTAGAGCTTCAACATCTTGTGATTCTACATCACACCAACCACCTCGATTCAAGTCTGTCTTGTCGAGAGAAAGGAGATCACCCTGCTAGCTAGTAGTTTTCTAGTGGTAACGTAGAGGTAATCTGTTGTAAAGGGACACGACCCTTCATTCGTGCATAAGTATCACTCTAGTTGTGATTGGTACTTGTGACTCGTTCTCCACGAGTATAAAGAAGCAGAGTATCCTAGTAGTGGATAATCTGGTCTAGTTTTGACCAGATCGTGGACGTAGGGATTTCCCGAACCACGTTAAACAACTGTGTGCTTTACATTCCTGCATTCCTTATTATCTGTTGTTTATTATTCTAACCCTCTGCACTATCATATAATCTGCATTCTCAAACAATCTGCTTAATCGATCTGATTAATTTTTAAGGTTTTCTAAAAAAGAGCAATCATTAATCCACCATTATTCCGCACTCACTCTACACTCAGGAGGTAATAAGATCACTCTTATTATCTGTTAAGTGGTTACACAAAGAGAGTAATCTGTTTGGACTAAACCAGCTACTGATCTGTATATCGATCTGGTTAGTCACCACCGAGCAAATTCTTGTGTAGAATAGCTTGAGCTCTCTTATAAATTGTCAAGTAAAACTGAAAAGTTAGTATTTGGTGTATTCCCCCCCCATACACCAAACCTTGCTCTTTCGGGACCAAGTGGTATCAGAGCATTGGTTCAAATTGACCATTGTTCTGTTTCACAGGGTTAAAACCTGCGTGGTCTACTTGAATAGATCTAGAAAAACCTTTTTCATTCACGAGCATTCTGTTTGTTATGGAGTCATCTGTTATCAGGGCTTGCGAAGAATTCTCTATCCAAGGATATAGAGAATGGAGTTTCAGAATCAAAATGTGCCTCAAAGCCCATCACTGCTTAATGTGGAAAGTAATTGAAGAGGGGCCATTGGCAATTACTGAAGAAACCACCCGTATCACAGATACAGGAGCAGTTAAAGAAACTGTTCTAAAAGATCCCAGAAAATACACCTCTGAAGAAAGAAGAGAGGCAAATCTCGATGACTTTGCCAAAGGGATCATCTCCAGCATGGTCAAAGGCATACATCTGGCCAAAATCCAAGATTTGGATACTGCCAAAGAGATGTGGGAAGCCTTAAGAGATCTAGCCCTAGGATCTGAAGTGATGATCGAGAACAAGCTATCTATAGCCTGCAACAAATATGATGAATTCAAAATGAAACCAGGGGAAACAATAGAACAGATGAAGATGAGATTCACTGGAATTCTCCTTGAGATATCTGCGTTCAAAAAGAACAAATATACTCAAAGGGAGAAGAATATGAAAGTTCTTAGAGCACTTCCACCAAGCTGGGAGATCTATGCAGCAATGCAACCTCTAAGAGCTGACTTCACTGATCTGTCCACTGAAGCCTTATTTGATCATCTCGAAGGTCATGAATGTGACATTCAAAGAATTCGAGGACCAGACCATCTGTCCAAAAAGGCAGAGAGCAGTACAAAGAAGGACAAAGAGGTAGCCTTCAAAGCGAAGAGCAAACCAGATGATCCTTCTGAGCCTACTACTCTAGATGAAGAGAGAGGGTATGACAAACTCCTAAAAGAGTTTTCAATGATAGCCAAACGAATGGACAAGATGGAAACCAGATCGAAGAAATACAGACGCTTCTACAAGGATAACAGAAGGAACTTCAACAGGAAGTATGATAATGATCGATCTGATGACAAAAATGAATCTAAACAGCAGACTACTAAAACAACAAAGACCTCTAGCTCTACAGATTACACTTGTTTTGAATGTGGCAGAACAGGTCACTTCAAAACAGATTGTCCTAATCTGTCCAGAAGCCAAAGAGAAGAACTAAGAGCCAAACGAGATCGAAAGCTTAAATATGAGCGAAAAGCGATGATAGCTGAACAGAACTCAAGCAGCTCGAGTCATTTCTCAGACAGCTCATCAGAAAATGATGAAGCCTTCATTGCTGACGATGAAGAAAGCTGGAATGAATACTATGTAGGCTTGGACAACGGTCTAGATGAAGTTGAGGTAAATTCTTGCTACTCAAATTCCTCAGATAATGAAAATAATCTTGAACAGGAAAGTGAAGATCAAGCAGAATACTCATGGAACGAAATAGATGAGATGTTCAAAAGCTACTCAAGCATCAAAAGGCTGTTCAAAGAAGTAGTTGAAGAGAATGACAGATTAAAGAAGATTGAGCAGACTCTAAGCACAGCAAACACTAAATTTGTTGCCAAAATTACTGATCTGGAAGAACAGATCAAGAGCAAAGACAGTGAGGTTCACTCTCTTAATTCAAAAGTCAAGGATCTGGTTACCAGAAATAATGTTGCTGAGGAAAAGATCAAGAAGGGAAAGGAAATGATATACAAGAGTGATGAGCGTGCCAAGTTGCTAATCAATATGCAACAAAAGGGCACATCTGGTTTGGGATATCCAGGTCACTCAGAAAAATCTTCAGGAACTATAAGCTTCGTACCAGAAAGGAAGAAAATACCAGATCAAGTGAAAGACTTGAAAAACAAGAAAGGTTATCCTCAAAAGATGATAATGAAAGATGCAAAGAACAGACAGTATCATCAAACCAGGGGACAACCAGCTCACTACACAGAAACAGAACACCTTCAAAGAGCAAATGTCAACAGGACAAAAATTGTCAACAGAACAGAACATACTAAGAAAGGATTACAGAAGGATGAGATAGAGAGATTTCATCCATCCGAAATACACTCTGTATCTAAAGCAGATAATGAGGGAAACATCATTACCTGCTATATTGCTGTTCCTAACCCTAGAATATTCTGGATTCGAAAAGGATTGTTTGCTAATAATCAAGTACCCAAACGTTGAAAGGGTAGCTAAGTGTGATTAATTGCAGGATCAAAGAACTGCAAGAAGGAGTAAGATAGCAAGAGGAACTATCTGGATTATAGATAGTGGCTGTTCAAAACACATGACTTGTGACAAGAATCTTCTGACAGATTACATAGAGAAACCAGACCCACAGGTCACTTTTGGATGTAATTCAAAAGGATATACCAGAGGGTATGGAAACATCAAAGTTGGCAAGACCACTATCACTAATGTGTCATATGTTGAGGGTCTTAGTCATAATCTATTTTCTGTAAGTCAGTTTTGTGCAAATGGCAATCAGATTGTTTTTGATACTAACAACTGTCTGGTAAAGAACAAGGAAGGAGATGAAATACTCCTTACCGGTAAACTGCAGGATAGGTTATATATTGTCCAGTGGACAAACCAGATCGAGACCTGCTTAGTCACTAAGACTGTATCAGAAACAAGCTAGTTATGGCATAAGAGATTAAGTCATCTTAATTTCAAATCAATCAACAGGATTGCCAAGGAAAGGTTAGTAGAAGGACTACCAGATCAGGTGTATGATAAAGATCATATATGTGATGCCTGTCAAGCTGGAAAGCAGACCAGATCATCCTTTACAAGCAAAACAGCTCACTCAACATCAAGGACACTAGAGCTGTTACACCTTGATCTGTTTGGACCAGTCAAACCACTAAGTATCAATGGGAGAAAGTACACATTGGTAATCATAGATGATTACTCAAGACTCACTTGGGTCATCTTTCTGCTGAAGTAGAAAGAGACTCTAGACAAGCTCCCTGACTTTCTACACAAGATCACTAAACAGAAAGAGATGAGTATAACCTCTATCAGAACAGATCGAGGAACAGAATTTCTCAACCAGAAGATTGAAGCATATTGCAACAAGATGGGAATCACTCATCATACATCTGCTGCTCGAACTCCTCAACAGAATGGAGTAGTTGAGAGAAGAAACAGATCACTCAAAGAAGCAGCTCGCACGATGCTTAATGCTACAAATCTACCGAAGAAATTCTGGGCAGAAGCTATATACACAGCCTGCTATACTCAAAACAGATCATCCATCACACTCAGACATGGAAAGACTCCATATGAAATATGGAACAACAGAAAGCCTAAGATTACCTATTTTAAAACTTTTGGCTGTTTATGTTACATACACAATAATGGGAAATCTCAGTTGAAAACTTTTGATAGCAAAACAGACCCTGAGTATTCTTAGGATATTCTGATGTCAGTAAAGCCTATCGAGTTTACAATAAGAATTCTCATATTGTGGAAGTAACACCTCATGTTGTATTTGATGAGTCTATTATTGAGTACAGATCACCAGATGAGAAGCAGACAGACAATCAGGTAACAACCAGAAGGATGAATGGTCTATTACTGGAAGATATTCTTATCTGGAATTCAAGGAGTGAAGATGAAGAAGTTATCACTCAACCTATTGCTGAGGAGATCATACAGCAAGGGGGAATATCACTAACCAATCTAAATGAAAACAGATCATCAACAGAAGACAATGATACTATTACTACAAATGATGATCAACATCCAGAAGAAAGTCCAGATGAGAATCCATTTCAAGCTATATCAACAGCACACCCTGAATTTGAGGAACCAACAGATCAACTTGATCCTGAGTTATCTGATGAAGAGATGACTAGGAGAAGAAGATGGATACAAGACCATCCACCAGAACAGATCATTGGGAACCCATCAGATCGTGTGAAAACTAGAAGAATGCATGGAGAAAGTGCATTATTGAGTTGTTATTTATCTCGCTTGGAGCCATCTGATGCTTATGAAGCACTCCAAGATGCAGATTGGATAATAGCAATGCAAGAAGAACTCAATGAGTTCAAAAGAAATGAAGTCTGGTATCTCGTGGACAGACCCAAACATCAAGGAGTAATAGGTGTAAAATGGGTGTTCAAAAACAAACGAGATGAGAATGGTGAAGTAGTCAGAAACAAAGCCAGATTAGTAGCTAAAGGCTATAATCAACAAGAAGGCATTGATTTCGATGAAATATTCGCACCAGTAGCCAGATTAGAAGCAATAAGGCTGTTTTTGGCATATGCTGCTCACAGACAATTCAAGGTATACCAGATGGATGTCAAAAGTGCCTTTCTCAATGGTATTCTTGAAGAAGAAGTATATGTGGAACAACCACCTGGATTTGAAGAGGCAGATCCAGATCAGAAAGTATACAGACTAGTTAAAGCAGTCTATGGTCTAAAACAAGCCCCTAGAGCTTGGTATGAGACCTTATCAACCTTTCTACTAGAATCTGGATTCAAAAGAGGATCTGTTGATAAGACTTTGTTTGTTATCAAAGTCAAAGAACATATTCTCTTAGTCCAGATCTATGTAGATGATATCATCTTTGGATCTCAATCTACCTATCTGTGTGACAAATTTGCTGAACTTATGAAAAATAAGTATCAAATGTCCATGATGGGAGAAATGAGTTTCTTTTTAGGTTTGCAGGTCAAGCAGCTACCAGATGGTATCTTTATTAATCAGACAAAATACATCAATGATCTGCTGGTCAAGTTTGGATTAAAAGACAGTAATCCAGTGAAAATTCCAATGCAGACCAATGGGAAAATTGGTCCAGAACCCGAAGGAAAACCAGCTAATATCACTCAATACAGAGGGATCATAGGATCATTACTCTATCTTACTGCCAGTCGACCTGACATCACCTTTGCAGTAGGAGTATGTGCTAGATATCAAGCAAATCCCAAAGAGTCTCACATGGAAGCAGCTAAGAAGATACTAAGATATCTTAAGGGAACAGCCCATATAGGATTATGGTATCCGTGTGAAGACAATTTTGAGCTATCTGGATACACTGACTCAGATTACGCTGGATGCAAACTGGACAGAAAATCAACATCTGGTACATGTCAGTTTCTGGGAAACAAACTGATTTCTTGGTTCTCAAAGAAACAGACATCAGTTGCCACTTCAACTACAGAAGCAGAATATATGGCAGCTGGAAGTTGTTGTGCACAAATACTGTGGTTAAGACAACAGCTCAAGGACTATGAGATTGAGGTCAAGGAAATTCCTATTTTCTGTGACAGCTCAAGTGCTATAGCAATCACACAGAACCCAGTATTGCACACCAGATGTAAACATGTTGACGTGAGACATCACTTTATAAGAGATCATGTTGAAAGAAAACATGTACAGATCGAGAAGATACACACTGAAGTTCAGAGAGCAGATATCCTCACTAAGGCACTACCAGAAGAAAGATTTAAGATGCTTTGTGGAAAACTAGGACTCTTAAATCTTGAAGATAGGATCAAAACCAGATCATCATGATCCAGATTAATAAAATCCTACAGGGACTTGATACAGATCATCATGATCCAGATTGATAAAATCCTACAGGGAATCAAAACCAGATCATCATGGTCCAGAGTGATAAGATCCAGATCACTAAAAATTCCAACAGGGAACTAACACCAGATCACTAATACACACGTTAATACAGATTGAATAAATTCCAACCGGGAATTGCTAAACGAAAGCAACCAGATTGACCAGAGACAGAAAGCTAAACCAGAAAGTCTCAAAACCAGCAAGTCTCAAAGACAGAAAACTAAACCAGAAAGTCTCAAAACCAGCAAGTCTCAAAGACAGAAAGCTAAACCAGAAAGTCTCAAAACCAGCAAGTCTAAAAGACAGAAAGCTAAACCAGAGAGTCTCAAACCAGAAAGTCTCAAAGTAAAGTTAGTCAACTTTAACAGAAAGTTGAACCAGAAAAGCCTCAACTAGAAAGATGAAAGATGCTTTGAACAGAAAGTGGTTAACAAACGCGCAACCAGATTGACCTCAACCAGATTACCTGATGCCACGTGGATATGGAATTAATATCTCCATTAATTATTATATTACTTGGTTAAGGGGGAAAGGTCAACTATATACGGCGACTAAATATCTATACTCTGACATTAGATATCAAATCCTTTATTTTTGATGATTACCTACAGTAAATTGGGAGACGTGATCGAGAATATATATACTAAATCAAGAAAAAGGGAGATAAAAAGACTGCAACAAAGACAACGCGCCATTTCACAACCGTTCGATTATAGCGCGTGCATCATACGAAAAAGAGAGGCGACTATGGGTTGCAAACCTAGTATATGGAAAGGCGGGAAAGCTGAAAAAGGGAAGGATTTTTGAATATTTAATTACTCTACTTATCTTCTCTTCCATGTATATATTTGATAAGGGATTTCATGTATCACTCACACTTACATATTTCTCGAAACACTTAGCAAATTTTTCTGCCTCCCACAAATTCTACTATCTTCGCAATCTCTCGAAAAATCTCCCATTTACTAACAAAAATGGCTCCCAAATCATCTGCTTTTCTGGAACAAGCGAACTTTCTGAAACCTTATATTCACCAAGACCTTTTTGCGGTTCTTGACACCTTCGGGTTTCATAAACTGGAAAAGGCATTTGATCTCGTTCGCCAGTGCAAAGGTTTCTGCAAAATTATTACATCACACCCTGTGCACTTCCTACCCAAGGATGTTGCAGCCTTTTATCTCTCATGGCAGGGAGAGAGAGGTGGAGAGGAGGCCACCATCAGGGTGAGTAAAGGGAATACTGTTAGCAACACTCCCTACAATGTCATCAACCTTATCAACGCTGCTTATAAGGTCAAGGATGAGGGATTGGACCTAGGTGAAATCACTGCAGAACAGCTGCAAGAAGCTGTGGAGATGGTGATGATAGTTCCCATCCACTACACAAACAGGATGTTTGTACGATCACTTCTCGCGCCAGAATTCAGGATTGTGTTTGAATTCGTACAGCGAATTTTTCTCAACCACAATGGGTCTTAAGACCAGGTGACTCCTGAGAAGTTCAGGATATTAGCAGCAGTTGTCCTTCATCTGCCAGTTAACTGGAGTAGGATCTTATACGATCTCTTGGCAAAGGAGGCCAAGATGATCTTATTGGTGAAAGGTAGCTCTCCAGGCATTGAAGTTAAAAGAAGCAGCCTGAGACATTCCACAAAGATCAGCTATATGCTGGAATCATTCTTTCCTCATCACCAATGGGATTCAGCAATTGAGTTCAATGCGAAACAGCATTTTCCTAAGGACCAACATCAGATTGAAATGTCGATGGGCATTTCAACAAATCTGATTACCAGAGCAAAGGACCCGGTAGTCTTTAATGCTCTGATGGAGATGGGGAACTCGAATCCCATCTGGATTCCTCCATCTGGTCCAGCAGATCACTCCACAAAATCTAAAGTCACCAAGGAGAAGCCAGCTGAGAGAACCCCCTCCAAGAGAGTGACCAGGAGGGCCAGCTCCGTTGAAACAGACACTTCTACCGCAGCACAGCAGCCCAAACCCAAGCGCAGAAGGCTTCACAAACTGTCTGCTGAGATACAGACCGAAGCCCCTGCTGCTGCAGAAGTTATCATCCCTCAACAGGAGGTTGAGGAAGAAGATATTGTACTGGTTGATGAACCAGAAGATGTTGAACCTCTGTCATCAGTTCAACCAGATCAGCCCAGAGACTTTTCTCCAGCTCACACGATCAGCTCATCCTCTGCTGAGCCTCTAGAACAGATCAATGAGGAGGATGAAGAAGCAATTGAATCTTCAGATGAAGATGTGGAGAATAAAACAGCTCAGTCAGTAGTCAACATGATTGAAGCAGAAGCAGACAGAGCTGTCCTCAGCATATTTCCAGGCATCCAGCTCACACCAGAGAGCTATGATGCAGCTAAGAGAGTCAAACTGTTGCTGCTGATCAAAGACAAAGAGTTCTATGTGTTGGATGCACTGCTAAAAATCAGAACAATTGACCAGCTCAAGGCAGAAGAAGCCACATTGCTAAACATTTTTGAGACCTCATCTGTTACTGAGCTAAGAGAAAGCTTCTCTCAATCCATTCTTGCAATTGCCCAGCTCGAAGCTCAGAAGTTGCAGATTAATTTGAGAGAAATCTATGAGAACGCTGGTAAGCTGGATTTCTACGACAGCGTGGTTGATGCAGAAGAAGCTGAGTTTCCATCTGCTGCTCACCAACAGGGTGCAGCAATAGCAGAACCTGCACCAGACCAGGCCATGACTGACACTGATGTGCAGATCACTACCCCACCTGCACCAACTGAGGAAGAACCAGAAAAGGAAGAACCCCTTGGTCAGACCATCGGAGGCGAGCTTACAAATGATATCATCACTCCTGCTGTTGCAACTGCACAGAACATACATGTGCAGACATACACCTTGGAGGACATATTGATGGACCAACATCAATCACTGTCTCATACACAAATCAGAGATCTCATCTCACAGAAGGTGGATCAATACATGTATGGCACACTGACCACAGTTCAAGATGAAGCCACACGCATACTCACAGAGTTCAACGACCACCTGCAAACTCATGTCAATCAGGTCGACTCTGATCTAAGGCGACTCTGTAGATTGAAGATTGAAGAAATAAGCAAGAAAATGGACGATGACAGGGCTGCTGCTGATGAGAGGAAAGCACAGATTGATCAAAATCTATTTTCAACTGAATTCAAAGTGAAGGAAATGTACAAAATTATCAGTGCCTTTGCCGCAAAGGAGAAGGACATGGTACACGCCATAGTCAAGGAGCAGACTGATGGTCTCACAGCAGACATCGTCAAAGAAGCTAATTCATACACCAGATCACTCCTCAGGCAGTTTGAATCTGATGGCAAAGTCTTTGTAGAAAGGAAGTTACATGATCTGCAATACCCCACATCAGCTCTGATCAAGTCTTATTTTGATGAAACTGCGGACATCAAGGCAGCTCAAGAAGAAATCCAATCTGATCTGGCCAACACACAGGCTTCTCTTCAGAAACAGATCAATGATTCCAACCTCAACATCACCTCTTTGTTGTCAGAAAAATTTGAATCTGCCAAAGAGTTCACAGAGCTGAAGAACGAGGTCACCTCCCTCAAGACATTCATTCAATCATTTATTGATGATGTCGAAAAGGGGGAAGGGATTGGGAAGAAAAAGCTGCCAGCTGCTGCGCATGAGAAGAAGAAAGAGAAAGCAGCACAAGAAAAACAGAAGAGCTTGACTGGATTAGTTGCATCAATCACAAAGAAACCAGCTAGCTCTCCTTCTTTCCAGGGACAGAAAACCTTCACTCCAAGCAGCTCATCCCAACCATCCAAGAAAAAGAAAAGAGCTGGATCTAGTTGGTTCTCATCTGCTCCCATTCGCAAATCTTTGACAAAACAGGGAGAGACCAACTGGGTCCCAGATCACTTGAAGGAGGGATTTGAAGGGCTTAAGTATGGATTTATCATGTGCCGTTATTTCCTCAAGGAACCTCTCTACTGCGAGGGGACACCAGATGAAGCCTTCAATCTATACCTCGATCAGAATGATGCAAGAGATCTGGTGGAGGAGATCAGAACTGCTGCTGCAAAAGCCCAAATCCAGATAACTGCTCCAGTAAGGGAGTTCAGGACCTGTCCCACTATTCCTGGGACAGACCTCCCTGACAAAACCTTTCTGCTGAACTTCATAAACGAACTAGCAGAAAACAGAGGATATAAGGTGGATGCTGAAGACCCAGATTACATAAGGGTAAGAGAGGGAGTATACGAGAGTGTCCAGCTGATATCTGATGAGACCAGAGCAAAGATGAAGAAGCAACAAGAGGAGAGAAGAAAAAGCAGATAGTAGTCTTAATTCTTATATCTTTATGATCTGCCTTTTCTTATGATCTGTTCTGTCTATCTGTAACCTCTCTTGTCTTCTTATCAATATATGAAATCCATTTTGAGTTTCTGATGACAACAATTCATTGTCCAGAACACATATAAAAATATCCTAAAACGTTATAAACTTAATAACGTAATTTGATCAATCTGGAACACCAGACCAGATCGATCTGTATAAGCTGATAGGGTATCTTTTGTAAAGTGTGGTTTCGACATCATCAACAAGGGGAAAATTGTTGGGAACCCTAAGGTTTTTTAGTGTTGATGATGGTATCTCGAAA
>JAPKLX010000346.1:61204-124823 GCA_026898415.1 Leonotis leonurus
TCTCTTATAAATTGTCAAGTAAACTGAAAAGTTTGTATTTGGTGTTTCCCCCCCCCCATACACCAAACCTTGCTCTTTCGGGACCAACAGGGATAGCGAGCGCTGGGGGGGTAGCGCTCGCTACCCTAGTGCGCTGAGTGGGACAGAACGCTGGGCTAGCGCTTACTGGAGGGTAGCGAGCGCTGGCCCAGTTCTCGTATTTGTTCTCTTTTTGCCCATTTTTTCCACTCGTCTCGTGCATTCTTCCCGACTTCTCCTGCAACATAAAATTAACTTAATATAAGTTCCGTCTCTTAACTAAGTACGAAATAAGGAAATGAAAACAAAAATTAAAACAACAAAAACAAAAGCAACGAAAATAAAAGGACGCTTTTTTAACGTCATTAGCTCGACGGGAATGAGTGCTCAATTGGAGGGTGGATCTTCGAAAGGTGTGGACTCCACCGTGTGTAGGCCATCCCTCGATGTACGGCTTCACGCGATGCTCATTCACAATGATTGAGTCATTGTCTCCTTCCTTTGTAAATTTTATCGCCCCATATGGCTTCACGTCCTTCACTACGAATGGACCGCTCCATCTACACTTTAATTTTCTGGGGAAAAACTTCAACCGTGAATTGAAGAGTAGCACCTTCATACTGGCTTCAAATCTTTATGTAAAATTCTCCAGTCATGAATCGCCTTTACCTTGTCCTTGTAAATACGAGCGTTATCCTATGCCTCGTTCCGCAACTCGTCTAATTCCAACATTTGAAGCGAACGGTGCCCCACCGCCTTGTGCAAATCAAGATTAGAGGCCTTGATCGCCCAATAGGCCTTGTGCTCAACTTCTACTGGAAGATGGCACACCTTTCCGTACACGAGATGGTACGGACTCATCCCCAACACATTCTAGTACGCCGTGCGATACGCCCATAGAGCATCGTTCAAATTGAGGGCCCAATCCTTCCTTGATGGTTGGACCATCTTCTCCAATATAGTCTTGATTTCCTTGTTGCTCATCTCGGCTTGGCCCGATATCTGTGGATGGTAGGGAGTCACAATCTTGTGGGTGATTCCATTCTTCTTCATAAGTCTCTCGAATAACCTATTGCAAAAGTGCTTTCCAGCGTGGCTAATAATAGCACGGGGAAAGCCAAACCTGCATAGAATATTTTCCTGCACAAATTTGAGCACTATGTGAGAATCACACGTCCTCGTGGGGATAGCCTCAATCCACATAGACACGTAATCAACGGCAAGTAAAATATATTCCTATCCATGAGACATCTGAAAGGGACCCATGAAATCAATACCCCACACATCAAAAATCTCAAGGACAAGCATATTATTAAGAGGCATCTCATTCCTACGACCTATAGTACCGACTCGCTGGCATCTATCACAGGAAAGATAATAATCATGTGCATCGTTAAACAAAGTAAGCCAAAATAAATCAGACTGAAGAACCTTGTGTGCCGTCTTTTGGCCTCCGAAATGGCCGCCACAATGAGCCTCGTGGCACATCTCCAACACCTTTGGCTGCTCCTCCTCTGCAACACATCTCCTAATCACCTCGTCTTTCCCGAGCTTGAAGAGAAAAGGGTCTTCCCAAAAGTACTACCTGCACACATGAAGAAAATGCTTCCTTTCTTGGGAAGTGAGGTCAGGCCTTAACTCGCCACAAGCCAAATAATTAACTATGTCAGCAAACCAAGGCACATGAGTAACACTATAAGTATTATCATAAGGAAAGGACTCAGTAACAAAATCATGAGATGAAGGTGAGGGAACATGCTCTAAAAGAGAGAGATGATCAACAACGGCGTTCTCACTCCCTTTTCTATCACGGATTTCAACATCAAACTCTTGCAACAACAAAACCCAACGAATCAACCTAGGTTTCACCTGAGGCTTAGTCAACAAATAACACAATGCAGCATGATCACTATAAATAATAACTCTAGATCCTATAATGTAAGTACGAAACTTATCAAGAGCAAATACTACAGCTAACATCTCCTTTTCGGTAGTAGTGTAGTTAATCTGAGAAGGATTCAAAGTACAGCTAGCATAATAGATAACACGCAACATCTTGTCAACACGTTGACCTAAAATAGCACCCAAGACAGAGTTAGACGCATCACACATAATTTCAAAAGGGACAGACCAATCAGGACCAACAATCACAGGTGCACTACATAATTTTTCCTTCAAAGTGGTAAATGCAGAAAGGCAGTCGGCATCAAAATTAATGACAACATCCTGAGCAAGTAAACGACAAAGAGGCTGACAGATCTTAGAGAAATCCTTAATAAACCTACGATAAAAACCAGCATGTCCTAAAAAACTACGAATTCCCTTAACATCAGTCGGTGGAGGTAATTTCTCAATCACCTCTACCTTAGCCTTATCAACCTCAATACCTTTACTCGACACCACATGTCCTAGAACAATACCACTACGCACCATAAAATGACTCTTCTCCCAACTCAAAGTAAGACAAGTCTCAACACATCGATCAAGCACACGATCAATTTTAATAAGACAATTGTCAAAAGAAGAGCCAAAAATAGAGAAATCATCCATAAATACCTCAACAAAATCGCAAATCATGTCAGAGAAAATAGACAACATACACCGTTGGAATATACCTGGCGCATTGCAAAGTCCAAACGGCATCCTCCGAAAAGCATACGTCCTGAAGGGGCTAGTGAAAGCCATCTTCGCTTGATCCTCCGGGTCGATCGCGATTTGATAGTAACCTGACAAACCATCAAGAAAACAGAAATAATCATTACCAGCCAGTTTATCTAACATTTGATCAATAAATGGTAAAGGAAAGTGATCTTTTTTGTAGCCACATTGAGCTTCCGATAGTCATTGCACATCCTCCATCCGGTGACAGGTTTGGTAGGGACAAGCTCCTTCTTCTCATTCATCTTCACCGTGATCCCACCCTTCTTAGGAACGACGTGGACTGGACTCACCCATTCACTATTAGCGTTCGGATAGATGATCCCTTCAGCTAGAAGCTTGAAGATCTCTTTCTTCACGACCTCCATAAGAACTGGGTTAAGTCGTCTCTGTCCATCCCTCTTTGGGAGTGCATCATCGGTGAGCTGGATCTTATAAATGCACATAGTCGGGCTGATACCTCGTATATCTGCTATACTCCATCCGAAGGCAGCTTGTGCTTTTTCAGCATAGCTACCAACTGAGTCTGCTGGCTATAAGTAAGATGAGCCGAGATGATCACCGGCTTCTGCTCGTTCTCCTCAAGAAATATATATTTGAGGTGCGGTTGGATTAGCCAGATACATTAGAGGTGGCTTCGTGAACTGGGCCTCCAATCGGAGTCTCTCCTGCATGTCGGCCGATCCCTCGAAGACCTTCTCCAAGCTGTAATCCTGCACAAAAGATATCTCGGCCAAAGTATCAATCGAATTAATGAAATAATAATCCTCGACAGAACTCACAGAAGGCATAGCTTTGTGCCGATGCATGGAAAAAAAACTTTCTCTCCTAACACTGACATTTGAATAATACCATTCTTAACATTAATCAAAGTATTAGTAGTCGGCATAAATGGTCGACCTAGTAGCAAAGTATGATCACGTCCATTCTCATGCACATCACCTATCTCTAAAACAACAAAATCTATAGGTACATTCAAACCACCAACACTCATAAGAATATTCCCAATAATACCTCTAGGATATCTAATAGAACGATCAGCTAACTGTAAACTCATGCGTGTAGGTTTCAATTCACCTAACTCTAATTCCTTAAAAATTGAGGAAGACATAAGATTAATACTTGCACCTAGATCAAGCATGCTTGTTACTGTTTTACCATTCCCAAGAGCTATAGTGATAACGAAACTACCTGGATCTCGTAGTTTCTGAGGAAGAGGTTGCTGCATGATAGAACTGGCTACCTCGAACACCATGACAGACTCGTCATCTGCAAATCTCCTCTTCTTGGAGGCTAACTCCTTGAAGAATTTTAGGTACGCTGGTAGGTTGCGGATCACGTCCAGAAGCGGCAGATTGACATGTACTTGAGACAACATCTTATAGAATTCCTCGAACTGTATCTCAAGCTTCTCATTTTTCAGCCTGCTCGAAAAGGGAATAGGCGGCTTATACGGATTCGCCGTTTTGTGCAACTGAATGGCTGGCTGCTCCAGCTCCTTCCCTTTCTCAGTGTCCTCCACCTCTTTAGTTGGCTCATCCTCCGGCATAGCCACCTTGTTGTCTACTTGCTTGCCACTACGAAGAACAGTAATGGCCTGTATATGCTGCGCTGAGTGCCCCTTCCCGGGTATCTTTCTGGTTTGCTGCTTCTGCTACATCTGATTGACAGCTCCTGAGATCTGCCCAACTTGACTCTCGAGGCATTTGATAGTAGCCTCTTGAGCCTCTCGAGCCAGTTTGCTCTCCTGCATGAAAGCTGCAAGACTGTCCTCTAGATATGATTTAGGGTGAGCCGGTCGCGGTGCAGATGGGAACTGTGGTTAGAACTGAGGTCCCGGCTGCTGAAATTGGGGCAGCGGCGACTGGGGTAGCTGCTGATAATGAGGTGGCGGCTGCTGATATGGTCGAGGTGGATAATACACTGACTGAGGTGGCTAATAAGGCTGCTGTTGTGGATAATACCCCTACTGAGGTGGGTAATACTACTGTGGAGGTGCTCGGCGGGTAGGGAAATTCGAGTTTTGCTCTTGATTTGGCCCCTACCACGTAGAGCTATTATGAGCTCTCCATCCTGAAGTCTGTTGGACTACATGTTGCTCGAATGACGGGCGTGGCTGGAAGCCTTATGCAGCATAGACTTCCGCCTCTCCTTCATAAGTCATCTCCGCCATCCTGGTGCATTGATATCGGCCATCGGTTTCTTGATGTCTAGGCTCACTCCAATCTCTCGGACTTCCACTCTCTTAGTCTGTGAGGTTTTCTGCTGCGAATTAGTGGCTAGAGTCTCAAAAATCTCGATCGCCTCCTCAGCCGTATTCTCAGATATATTTCCCCCAGCTACTGTATCCACCATGAACTGATAAGTGTGCTGCAACCCATTGTAGAAAATCTGCCAAATGAGTTCTGACACAATTTGATGGTGCGGGCACTGCTGCTGGAGCTCTCTGAATCTGTCTAGGGCCACTTGAAAGGCTCGTCAGGCTCCTGAGCAAACTGCATGATTTGAAGTCGGATCTGCTGCGTCTTATGGTTCGGATAGTACTTGAGCAAGAAGGTAGTACTCACCGCCTTCCAATTGGGTAACGATCTTGCTGGAAGGGAGAGATACCACGTCTTCGCCCTATCGTTGAGTGAATAGGGGAAGCACTTCCTAAGCAGCTCATCCTAGGTGATAGTCTGGAGTGGAATAGACTGGACAGCTGTGCAGAATTCCCTAATGAATAGGAGTGCGACTTCATTAGGCAGCCCGTAGAACGATGGAAGCAAGTTGATATGGTTATGCTTCAACTCATAATTCCTCCCCGCAGCAGAGAGTACGATAGAGGATGCGGTAATGTTATAGGTTGGCCTGGCAAAGTCTCCGAGCTTCCTAGGGGCTTCATCTTCCTCAGCCATTATTACTAGTTTTTCTTCGAATAATGAGGCGAGGTTGACAACATCCCTAAATCGCTCCTCAAGCACGACTTCTCTTCTATTGATATTGTCAACGTAAGGCACCAGCTCTTGTCTCAAGCTTCGGCGACCTAGCATATACAAACAAAAAGAAGATCAAACGCATCTTGCGGGATTAAAGGAATAAAAAAACAAAAATAAGAGAAAAATAAAAATAATGAACAACGCAAATAAATGCCTAAAGCCCTCCCCAGCAACGGCGCCAAAAATTTGTTTCCAACTTATTTTATTAAGTTACTCGCAAGAGAACGAGTTCGTTATAGATTAATAAGTTGACCCTAAGTCGTATTCTCAAGGAAGGCTAAGCAAGGCTTAATCTACGTTGTAGAACAGAAAGTAATTAAAAGAAGGGGTTTTGATTTTTAACTAATCTAATTAATCTATCTAGGCGAATAAAATTAAATAATTTAAAATACGAATTACCTAGGCCAAAATTAATAAAGCAATTAAATCCTAAATCTAAGAACGAAGAATTAAAGAAACTGAATTTCAACATGCCTTGAATTGATTAATTAACATGGTTGAAAGGTATGGATTAACGAATTGTGAATTAATCATGAAAAGAATAGGAAGAAAAGAGATCATAAAGTAATAAAGAAAGCAGTAAAAGAACTCACAAATTGAAAAGGGAAATAATGCATTAAAGAATACCGGGTTTGAATCACGAACGAATCCACAACAAAATTGGAAAAAGGAACAACGGAATAGAAAATCTAGACTAGTAGTGTTTTCTCTCGTGGTTTAAACCCTAGAAAAATTAAGGTGAAGAAGAAGAAGGTCTGAAATCGCGCGTGGAGGTTTTAAATAGGAAAAGAAATGCCCGCTGGGGTAGTGATCGCTTGGGGGTAGCGAACTCTACCTTGAATAGAGATGAACAGGGGTAGCGGGCGCTAGAGGGTGGCGCTCGCTACCCCAATGCTCTGTTCTGGTTCAACGTGCAAGGGGCCAGCGGCCGCTAGGGGGTAGCGGTCGCTAGCCCCTTGTTCTGCCAGATTCAGCATCTCGACCTAGCGAGCGCTAGGGGCTAGCGCCCGCTAGGTCATCTCTCGGCCAAAATGCAAAATTCTTCATCTTTTCTTGGTCTTTTTCGTCTCGTTTCTCTTGTCGAGCCTCGTTAATAATTTTTGTCGATTCTCACCTACAATGTAGCATATAGAAGACCAAAGCATCAACTCGAACGATAAAGATAAGCATTATAAGACCAAAAGCACAATAGAAACGTGACCGAAAACGTATAAAACAAAGATCACAACTCAGTTCATGAGAACCAGATGGTACCATATGGTGTAAGAAGATGATACCAGATGATACCATATAGTAGTGAGAATTAGATGATGTTAAGAGCAAAGACCAGATTGACAATTTACATGTGTCAGAATTTGGATGAGATTAAGCTATGCCACGTGGAAATTAATTTTCCAATAAAGATTACTTAGTCAAAGGGGAATTCAGAAATTAGAATCGTTTCTCTGACCTAATTACCACCCTAACTATGGTCTATAAAGTGTTTTTTCTAACATTAATTTGGTAAATCTTCCATAATTATGATGATTAGTACAGGCTTTGTTAATTGTGATGGAGGAATATCTCTACCAAAATAAGAAAAGGAAAGTTGCAGTGGTTAGAAAGATTCACACGCACCATTCTACAACCATAGGATCTAGCGTGTGTATCTGACGCAGAGCAAGGCGGCAAAAGAAAAGCTAGAGCGGGAAAATCTAAAAATGGAGACTTTCATCCAAACCTTAAACTTCTTATCGCTTTCATCTCAGCTGTTGAATTATTTCCTATATATATGTGTCGTACGTGCTCATAACTGCTCACTTACACTTTTAATTCACTAAGCACTCTTTCACATTCTAAGCACTTTGGCATTTCAAGAATTCTAACTTCTCTCGAAAGCTTTATAATCTCAAACTTTTTGAAAAATGGTACCGCAATCATCTCTATTTTTGCAACACGTTGCTGAGGTTCAGAAGTACCTCTCACCTGAACCATTCGCTGTTTACGAAACCCATGGCTTCAAAAATTTGGAAGAAATTTTCGCCATTGTTAAGGGCTGCAAAGGTTTTTTCATTGTTTTTCAGTTTATAAATTGCTAAGCATGTTCATATATATGATTTATGGTTGTGAGATTGATTTCTGGAAACATGCTTACACTATTCTGAGATATTTTATGGGTATATGTTGCATTATGGATTTCAGGTTATATATATTTGTGTTCTTCATGCTCTTATTTATAACTGAGATATGGGATATATGTTGCTAAAATAACTGGTGATTATATGTTATTCATTGAAAGGATCTTTATTTCATAGGATTCCATAATATTGTAACTGCCCATCCCAACATGTACTTGGCCAAACAAGTTGCCACCTTTTACCTTACATGGCACGATGGAAAAGATGGCCATCAAGCAAATGTGTTGATGCCTATTAGTGATAGGACTAGGAAAACAACATATGATGTGATAGTCATGATCAACCAAGCCTACAGATTGAAAGATGAAGGGATGGACCTGGCTAAGATCACTACTGAGCAGCTTCAAGAAGATGTGGAACAAGTGATGGTTATACCTATATCCTACACTGGAAAGATGTTCCAGAGAGCACTTCTTCAACCAGACTACAAGCTGGTTTTTGAGTTCGTCCAGTGCATCTTTATGACTTACAGTGGGTCATATGACCATGTTACCCCAGAGAAGTTTAGGATCTTGACTGAAGTAGTCCTAAATTTGAAGGTAAATTGTAGCAGCATACTTTTTCAATTGTTGGCGAAGGAAGCAAGGCTAGTACAGTGGACCAGGGATACCAAGGGCAATGCCGTGTCTGTGGAGGTACGGAGGAATCTGAGACATTCCACTAAAATAAGCTTCATGGTGGAGAAGTTTTTCAAGCAGCAAGTATGGGAGAACGCAGTGGAGTTCAATCCCAGGTTGACCATTCTCAAGGACCAACATCAGATCAAGATGTCCCTGGGAATCACTCATGCACTCTTCAACAAAGTTTCTGATGGAGTCCATCTCCAAGCACAAATGGAAATGGGAAGTTCAAATCCCATCTGGGTGCCACCCACCAAAGCGGTTGAGAAGAAGGAGAAAGCACCAAAGGAGAAGGTGCAGAAGGAGACAACCTAGAGAAAGCCACGTGCCAAGAGGGCGAGTTCTA
The DNA here is from genome assembly GCA_026898415.1 of Leonotis leonurus. Taxonomy (NCBI): domain Eukaryota; kingdom Viridiplantae; phylum Streptophyta; class Magnoliopsida; order Lamiales; family Lamiaceae; genus Leonotis; species Leonotis leonurus. The sequence continues at coordinate 70,002 of JAPKLX010000346.1, forward strand.
TTGATACAGACACTTCTACCACTACCCAGGCCAAACCCAAGAGAAGGCGCCTGAGGAAAGTTCAAGACTCCCCACACCCTGCTGGTGAGTCCCAACTTGAGACAACAACTCACCAACCCGAGGAAACAATTCAACCAGAAAGCTCGATTCCACAACAAGCTGAGGAAGCTCAACTTGCCACTGAGGCACCCCAGCTTGTGGAACCAAAATCAAGTTATGATCCCAACCAGGACAAAGAATCTTCTCCTGCAAGAACATCTACTCCCTAACCAGATCGTATGCAGAGGATCAGTGAGGAGGAGGAAGAGGATGAAGAGATTGATGAGGAGGAAGAAAAGCTGAAGCAGGCTGCAGAGGTGATTCAGTTGCTGGAGAATGAGGCGGATCATTCTGTGCTCAAGGATTTTCCAGGCATCCATCTGCTACCTGAGAGCTATGGAATAGCCATTAGAGTCAAGCTATACTTGCTGGTCAAGGACAGCAAGTACTATGTATTTGATGCTCTGCTCCAGACCAGATCGATTGCTGAGCTAAACATGGAAGAGGACACACTGTTAAGCTTACTCCAAGCTGCATCTGTTGGAGAGATAAGGGCTGAGTACCACCAGATCATACTGGCCATCATGAAATATGAGGCCAGATTACTCAAAATTGATCTTAAATCCTTCTATACTGATAGCATGGATTTTTATACACGTGTGAAAGGATCAGATGACGAAGCTGACCCAGATGTGGTAATGGGTGGTCAAGGAGGTGACCAGACAAAGAAGCCCAGCACATCTGGTGCAGTAGGCCAACCAGAGTCAATCCCAGCAGATCCCACCCAGACCAACCAGCCCAAGCAGGAGCAATAGAACAACCCACCTAGGAGGCTGAGAAGCCTAAGAAGCGCAAGAAGAAAACTCTCATCATCAATCTCGACCCAGTCGATGAAGAACTAGTGGGACAATCTATTGAAGGAGAACCCACGAATAAAATTTATACTCGAGGGGTTGCTCAAAAGTTGAAGAAACATGTATGATCTGGAAGAACTTCTGGAGAGAGAGACCAAATCATTCAACAATTTACACGTTGATGACTTGATCACATTGAGAGTTAAAGATCAGATGACTAATACATGCAACGTCATCCAAGAAAAAGCTACACAGATCCTTGCTGATTTCAATCAGCATCAGAAGTATTATGTGAACGATATGGATATTAATCTGCACTGCAAGCTACGAGAGAAAGCCAAAGAGCTCAACAAGAAGATAGACGATGACAGGGAGGCTGCTGAAGCAGCAAGAGAGAAAAGCAAGTCCAGACTGTCCAAGCTTTGTCACTGACATGCTGGCTAAGGAAAAAGACAGAATTGATGAAGTTGTCAAACCTCAATCTGCTTCCATCACAGCTGAGGTAAAAGAGGCCACTACTATGGTGATACATACTCAACTTGCTACCTTCGAAAAGGAGAAGTTTGTTGATATCATGAAGGCTAATCAAGTGAAAGTTCTGGATGATCCACTCTACCCCAACCCCACTGATTGTGATCATCAGAACACCAGATTGGGAAAGGTGGAAGAAAACCAAGAAACCTATGATGTTACCCTCTTCACTATGAACAGCCGCTTAGAAAAGAAGCTGGATGCCACAGACCAGAACGTCACCTACTTGCTCAACTTCAAGGCTGATGCAGAATAGAAGATTGAAGATATGAAGGTAGAGATCGATTCCCTCCACACGCTCATCAAGATAACATTTGATGATGTCAAAAAGGGGGAAAGATCTAATAAAGGATGAGGCAAGGGAGGCAAAGATGGAACAGATGAGGGTGAACCAGAACAAGGTCCACCCGAAGGAGATAAGAGTGATGCACCAGATCAGTCATTCACAGAAAAGTCATACACTCCACCACGAGCTGACCCAACAGTTGAGACACCCCAACAACAACAACAATAACAACAAGCAGCACGAGACAAAGGGAAGAAGCCCATTTATGAAGGCGACCAGATCGCTGAATTACTACTTTTTGGGATAAACCGAGAGCAAGCATGTGATCCCATCTTTAGGGCACAGTTCTATAAGGAGCAAGCAGAACGAGAGAGGAAGCTGGCGGAGTAGGAAACTAGAGAAAAGTCTTTCGAAACATCTTTCTCTCCGCCCAGATCAGAACACTCTCAGAAAACCTCTCAATCCACTACTCAGTCAAGGAAGAAGAAAAAGAAACCATTTACGGCATGGAATCTCTCACTGCAGAAGAAGACGCCCAAGGATATTTGGGTACCAGATACTGACCAGAAGGATTGGGAACTACTAAAGCGAGGTTTTATAATGAATTGATACTTCCTCAAATAGCCCATCTACTCTGAGTCAACGCCAGATGATGATTTCAACCGCTACATTGAAAATTCTGTGGACAAGGAGCTAGTCCAGAGGATCAAAATGGCAGCCGAGAAGGCTAAATTCCAGATTAAGGCACCCGCGAGGGAGTACATGGCCTGCCCTATGATTCCTGGAAGCAACATTCCAAACAAGACATATATTCTAAATTACATTAATCAAATGGCCAAGATCAAGGGCTACAAGATTGATAACCATGACCCGAACTATGCAAGAGTAAGGGGTGTGGGTTATCTGATGACAAAGTCTCATTGTCCAAAACCAAGTTATTATTTATGTTCGTTATAATTTATTAACGATCACTTAACCCTTCTGGTTATTTAAAACCAGATAATGTTTTAAATGCTTTATTAGGGTTATTTTGTAAAGTGTGGTTTCGACATCATCAAAAAGGGGGAAATTGTTAGGAACCCCACAATATTTAATTTTGAGGATGTTCTCTTGAAACATACTTAGATTTATTCTGTTTGCTAGCTCTCAATCTGTTCTACCTGTACCAGATCACTGTCATATAAAGTGAAACTGATAGAGAACACGACTTTAGACTAAGTTAGTGAATGACTGAAAATGTAAGGGATTAAATTTTATAGAAATCATTCTGTAAGCTCTCGTTCTGTTCGAAGAACCAGATCAGCAGGAGCATATAAAGCAAGCAGATGATCCGATTGATGGCCACTCGATCTGGTTGTTGAGAAATCATTCACGTAGATTACAACCATGCTATGGTGCATTTCTGGAACAAGCTTGACTTTGACCAGATCAATGTCAATCTGCTATGACCTGATCGTTCCTATAAAGTGAGACAGCCTGGATCAGATCAACCCAGTCATCTAACATTCGATTGTATGTCCAGATGTACTTAAGTGAATACAAATCACCTTGCCACATTAGCAGATCTAACGAAGATGGAAAGTTTATCTATTGGAGATCAAGTTTGGAAGGAGAATCAATCATTATGTGATGAAGGGAAGAAGCATCTGTCGTCAATCTGCTTTCCATATTTTAAAGATTTGGTCAACCTTTCATACAAGGCAAGAAGAAATAAATATGGGATTCACATCTCTTGATTGGTAATCAGCATTTACTTCAAGCTAATCAAGACCAACGGTTAGAATTTCGAATTCTACACCTATAAAAGTTTGGAAACAAGACTGGAAGAGTACGGATCCTTCAAGATCATTATCAAGTTGTTACTCTACTCAAAAATCAACTCACCTTACGAAGCTTTCATTTGAGATGATTTCTACATACCAGATCGTGTTCTAAGTTGTTTGTGATCGAAATCACACCACTCGATTCAAATTTGTCTTATCGAGAAGAAGAAGAAAGATAGCTTCACTAGCTAGTAGTTTTCTAGTGAATTAACATGAAGATATCTTGTTGCAGTTGTATACTGTAAGTTGTAAAGGGACACGACCCTTATTCGTGCAAGTTTCAACCAGATTTTGTTTCAAACTTGTGGCTCGTTCTCAGCGAGTATAAAGAAGAGTGTATCCTAGTAGTGGATATCTAATTCGGTTTGGATTGGACCGTGGACGTAGGGGGTTTTCCAAACCACGTAAAATAATTGTGTTATTTATATTTTGTCAAGTAAACTGAAAAGTTTGCATTTGGTGTATTCCCCCTCCCCCCCATACACCAAACCTTGCTCTTTCGGGACCAACACATATGAATCAAATATATTTTATCATTTCATTCCTACCTCCATTCCATTCCACACACCATTCCATTCCCTCATTATTCCATTCCACCATACCAATAACCTCCTAAGGGGTTTACCGAAGATAAAGATAATGTCTTGATGTTTGGAGATAGACTGTGTGTATCTCACTGTGGAGAGCTGAAGGAAGAGCTAATGAGTAAAGCTAATGACACACCATATAATGCCCATCCTGGAAGTACTAAGATGTATCAGGACTTGAAAAGATGATTTTGGTGAAAATGAATGAAACGAGATGTAGCGTCGTTTGTGGAATAATGTCTGGCATGTCAACAAGTTAAGGTTGTTCACCAAAGACCGTACGAGATGCTGCAACCACTACCTATTCCATAATGGAAGTGAGAGCACATTAATATGGATATTGTGGTAAGCCTACCAAAGTCGGTACGTGGTAGCACTGCCATCTGGGTCATTGTAAACTGCCTTACAAGGTTAGCACACTTTTTGCCAATCCAAATTACCTTTGTTTTGGAAAAACTTGCAAAACTTTATGTTATGGAGATAGTACGCCTTCACGGTGTGCCTGTCTCAATCATGTCAGATCGTGACACAAGGTTCACGTCACGTTTCTGAAAAGGGTTGCATGAAGCAATGGGTACTCAATTGAATTTTAGTACTGCTTTCCAGCCTCAAACTGACGGAAACTCAGAAAGGACAATACAAATTTTAGAAGATATGTTGCGAGATATAGTCGCAGACCGAGGAGGAAGTTGTGAAGATTTGCAACATCTTGTGGAATTTTCTTATAACCACAATTATCAAAAGACGATAGAAATGGCTCCATATGAAGCTCTGTATGGACGAAAATGTAGGTCGCTACTTTATTGGGATGAAGTCAGTGAAAGAAAACTCATAGGTCCAAAGTTAGTTCAACAGATGGTCGAGAAGGTTGACCATATCAAACAAGAGATCAAAGAGGCTCAAGCTCGACATAAAAGTTATGCCAACAAGCGTCGTTAAAATTTAGAGTTTACTGTCGGGGATCGAGTATTCCTGAAAATATCTCCTTCTAAGGGAGTTATACGTTTTGGCAAGAGAGGAAAGTTACGTCCCTGTTACATAGGACCTTTTGAGATCCTCAAAAGAATAGGCCTCGTGGCCTGCCACCTAGCATTGGAGATGTGCACAATGTGTTTCATGTCTCGCAATTACAAAAGTATGTTTTCAATCCAAAGCATGTGATCAAATATGATTAAGTGGTTCTAACACAGGATCTAAGTTATGATGAAAAGTCAATGAAAATACTTGATAAAAAAGTTCAAGTTAGGAGCAAGAAGATTGTTATCGTTAAAGTGTTGTGGAAACATTATGGTAAAGAAGAAGCTACATGAAAACTAGAACATAAAATGAAAGAAAAGTATCCAAAGTTATTCTATGAAGGGATCTAAATTTCGGGATGAATTTTTTTTTTAAGTATGGTAGGATTTAATACCCCACTCTTTTAATCATAGTATTGATCGAATTTTATTATACTAGAGTTCTCATATCCGTTAATAATTATAAAACTCTGATGTTGAGTTTCATTTGAAGTTATCAATTTAAATCAAATAACGATTTAAACAAGAATTTAAAGCGAATCGATATAAGTAAAGAGTGGAACTAATTAAGTCTACTACATTGATACAATTGTCTAATTACGATAAGAATTCTAATACCAAATAAAAATCCTCATTCTTAAAGTATTCTCTATAACAAAAAAAAGTAAAAATAAAAATAAAATAGATTTAAGATCTACAATAGGAATTTATACAAGAAATGAAAATTATTACTAGAAGCCATGAAAATATCTAACACTATTTATGGTTCTCCTAAGTCCACATCTACACCCTAGTTCCAACCACTCTTATTGCTCCAATGTTGCACCCATATTGCTCTTGTACTGCTCCCAAATCATCCTCATGATGTCCCCTCTTGATAAAAAGTTAGTGCTTTGATGAAAACCAAATAAGAGAAATGCAATCTATACTTCATTTCAATTCATCATGCTGCCACTATCACCATTCAAGTAAGAAATGCAATCTATACTTCATTTCTAAGTTCTATTTGCTAGTTTTATATGAAGAACCAGTTAACCTTAGTTATGCTCACTTTCATTTTCAATTTCAACATGGAATTTAGTTATTATGCATGTCTTTGACCCATAAGCTAGTCTGCTTTTAGACAGTAAGAATCAAACTTCATAATTTATAAGAAAATTTCTAATGCATTTATACACATATATCACGAATCCACCTGCTTCCCACTACGTAAAACAGTAATGGCTTGCAGTTGGTGTGGTGAGTGTCCCTGCCCCGGTATCTTCCCTGTCTGCTGCTGCTGCTGCTGCTGCATTTGATTTACAACTCCTAAGATCTACTCCACTTGACTCTCAAGGCGTTTGATTGTGACCTCTTGAGCCTCCCTTGCCAACTTTCTTTCTTGTATGAAGGCAGCCAAACTGTCTTCTAGAGAAGATTTAGGTGGTGCAGCTGCTCGTGCTGCAGGTGAGAATAGTGGCTGGAACTATGGTGGAGGCGGTTGGAACTGTGGTGGTGTTGGATAATACCCATGTTGAAGTGGGTAATATGGTTGTGGAGATGCTCGTCGGGTGAGGTAATTCGATCCTGATCGCTGAGGTGGGTAGTATGGCTGTGGAGGCGGCTGGAACTGCGGTGGAGTTGGATAATACTCATGTTGAGGTGGGTAGTATGACTGTGGAGGTGGATAATACACCATGAACTGGTAAGTATGCTGCAGCTCATTGTAGAAGATTTTCCAGAGGAGTTCAGGCACAATCTGGTGGTGAGGGCACTGCTGCTGTAACTCACTGAATCGATCGAACGCCTCATGGAAAGGCTCGTCAGGTTCCTGAGAAAACTGCATAATCTGAAGATGAATCTAATGTGTCTTGTGATTCGGGTAGTACTTGAGAAGGAATGTAGTACTCACAACCTTCCATGTAGGTAGAGATCGTGCTGGAAGGGAGAGATACCACGACTCCGCCCTGTCCTTCAACGAGTAAGGAAAACACTTCCTTAGAAGCTCATCTTCGCTGAGTGTCTGGAGTGGGATGGACTGAACGGTTTTACAGAACTCCCTAATGAAGAGGAGTGCGTCTTCATTAGCCAACCCTTAGAATGAGGGCAGGAGGTTGATGTGTTTGTGCTTCAGCTCATAATTTCTCCCTGCAGCAGAAAGCGCAATTGCAAATGTTGTTATTCCATATGAAGGCCTGGCAAAATCTCATAGCTTCCTAGGTGCTTCCTCTTCATCGGCAATGATTACCAGTTTTTCTTCAAACAGGGCAGCAAGATTGTAGATGTCCCGATATTGTTCCTCAAACACACCGTCTCTTCTATTGATATAGTCAACAAAGGGCACTAATTATTGTCTCAAGCTTCAGCGATCTAGCATACAAAAAACCAATAAAAGATCAAACGTACTTGAGAGAGAAAAGGGATAAATAAAAAGAAAATAAAAGAAATACGGAAAAAGCGCAATGCAAATAAAAGTCTATAGCCTTCCCTGACAACAACGCCAAAATTTGTTTCAACTTATTTTAATTAAGTTACTCGCAATAGAAAGAGGTCATTATATATTAACAAGCTGACTCAATTCGTATTCTCAAGGAAGGTTAAACAAGGCTTCATCTACGTTGTTTCACTGAAAGTAATTAAAATACTAAATACTCTAGTCGTGGTTTGAATGATTATTATCCTAAATTAATTAATTACCTAGGCGTGTGAAATTAAAGGAATTGAAAAATAAATTATCTAGGTAAGAATTAAGAAAGCAATTAAATCCTAATTCTAAGAATGGGAAATTAGTGGAAATAAATCATGACATACTTTGATTGTTTGATTAATATGAGTGATCAATGGAAGGATTAATGATTCAAGTTTAATCAACCAAGAAAAGGATGAGATTGAAAGCAATAAGAACAATAAATAAATTGGAAAGAAATAAGAACTCATGAATTTAAGGAATAAATGATGCAATAATAATAGAAGTCTCCAGGTTGAATCACGATCGAATCCACAACGAAAAGAAAATAACAAACTATGAATTTGAAATAATAAAACTATCTACTATATTTTCTCTCTTGCATCAAAATCGTAGGATGAAAAGTGTGTGAAAAATCGCGTGCTCACGCCTTTAAATAAAGGGAATGGCCCATCAAGATAGCACTCGCTAGGGGGTAGTGGACACTACCCCCACGTTCTGTATTGAGGAGCAGAAACAGGGGCTAGCGCTCGCTACAGTTTAACTAGTGTTTGTAAGACTGGAAATTTAAGTGGCATCTGGAAGGAAGGCCTTTTTTGCTTTTTTGCTTATAATATTATTAATAATGTGGTCTATGACTTTCACGGGGGAGAAAAGGTTGAATGTTGCAGGAAAGTAAATTTTTGCTTACTTAAATTCTTCTCTTATGAAAGGGATAGAGACCAAGTCTGACTTGAGCTCTTCACAAGACATTCTAGAACATTTTGCGAACTCGGTATCAGTTCGCCTTTTTGAATGCCTAAAAATTTTCTTTTGTTTCTTTCTAGGGGTCAGCACTCGCTAGCCCCACAATTTGTCTTGTTCCAGCTGGGTGAGCTAGCGACGTTCTGCCTTGATCCTTCAAAACTGGAGGGCTAGCGGCCGCTAGGTCATAGCGACCGCTACCCTGGCGCACTGCTAGCTCTCTTTTGGTATCTTTTCGCCCTCGTTTCTCTTCTCGATCATCAATAGCTCCCGTTTGTTTGACTCCTTACTTGAGATAAGAATTATGGCAACAAGAAGATCAAATGGAACAAAAAAGACGGGAAGTGATACAAAATAAAGCATTATCGAACCAACATGCACGAGAAACAAGCCGAAAACGGGCTAAATAAATATGAATTTTTAATTCTTATAGTTTATATTGAAAATTATATACGGATCATTATAATAATAAGATAATTAAAAATATATTATAATAGTCATATGTGATAAATTATAAATTATGCTTATTTTTTTCAAATAATGTGAAATCTATATATTTTCATATAATTTATTAATTTTCATCAAATTTGAAAAGGTTGTAGATAATTCATATAAATTAGTTATCAGAATATACATATCATATTAATATATAATTAATATATGTATATATATATATATATATTTATGAAAATGATATAGAGTAGTATATAATACAATATATAATATACATAGAAATAAAAACATAACATAAATATCATATACTACATGGAAATAAGGATGAAATAAGGATATATAATTTTATATATGATTAATATGATTTTTTAATCTCAAGAATTTAGATAAATATGAATGGAGTGATATGAGAGTGTCACATAGGATTAGAATCATAATTGTTGGGAACCCCACAAATTATTTTAAGTTTTGATGCACTACTAGAAAAACGCTCATAGATGACATTAAATTAGTGTGATGTATGAGGGTAAAAAAATGTCAAATATGTCTGTCTCATCTATTCCTCGCTCATAGATGACACCGAAAACGTGTGATGTATGCGCTCATAGATGACATTATTTTATTAAACGATGACACTAAAATAATGTCATCTATTTTATAATACATGACACAATATAATGTCATCTATATTAAAAAAAAATGTCACTTATAAGCGAGAAGTTGACACATTTAGGTGAAATACATGACTTTTTTAGAATGTCATCTATAATTCATAAGATGATAGTAATTTAATGTCATCTATATTAAAAAATGTCATGTATAAGCGAGAAGTTGACACATTTAGGTGAAATAAATGACTTTTTTATAATGTCATCTATAATTCATAAGATGACAGTAATTTAATGTCATCTATATTAAAAAAATGTCATTTATAAGCGAGAAGTTGACACGTTTAGGTGCAATACATGACTTTTTCAGAATGTCATCTATAATCTGATAAATTTAACCATTTTCGTATTTTTTCATTAATTAACCTGTATTTAATAATTTTGGTTTCATCAATATATTTTACTAAATAAAATAATGCCAAATAGAGAATTCATACACGCACTAAAAATATTTATATCCATTAATTGTCTAATATTCAACTTAATTCGTACACGGAAATAAAAATGACAAAATACTAAAATATTTGTGTTAATATTTCAATCCACCGTCACTAATGTAGCTTAAACTAGTACACCCCAAAGCAGTAGAAGTTTGAATCACCATGCCCAAAATCACCAAACTTCTTCATCGATCAAAGGAATATAATGACACTTCACATGTCAATCTACAAGAAAATCGAGCTAGAACGAGACTTTTTTTTAGTTAAATATGTGAAAAGTACTTTGAAATAAAATTGAATGAGTTATTTTACTAACCTCATTAATCACAATGGTCGCCCAATCCTCACGAACCTCGTCAATCTCATTTTGAGAATATTCACTTTGATAACACTGCAAAAAACCATTGAATACACGTAATTATTAGTATTTACAAAAAAAATGGCTGGAATTCTAAGAATAATAAAGTATGTTACCAATGTGGTCATAGTATCTTTGAACTGAAGAAACTTCTGGTTGAGTAACTTTAGAAGCATGATCTGAAGGAGATCTTAGATAAGGAAATGGTTCAGTGGCAGTAGTGTCCTCAATATTGTGATGACTTGCACTTGGAGCATGTGATGCTTTGTTATGCGGCTTGCCCATCCTCACAATATCAGCCATGGAAACTTGACCGGGTATACCCGCCCAGGTAGATTGGTAGACAGAAGTTGTCTTTACAGCAGATGGCATATAATCAGCTGTTCATATAATCAGCTGTTCCTAACACCAATCCTTTACTCTCGGTGACGCTGCTATCACTGCAACATGTCCGTGAACGAAAAGAGCATTAGTGAAATGGAATCAGCACGGTAGAAATACATTACTTCGCATTACATGCATATTAACAAATGACAACTACATAAAAACAAAGATTTCATTCTTTGGAAAAACTTATCAATTATCATGAAACTTGGTATGAATCACGATTCCCTAGAAATTATTCAATGAGAAAACAGCCAAGTTTTCTATAACGAAATGTAATAACTAAGAATCCTCATTTCAAGTCAGTTAATATTATGCATGATCTCCATAACATGGAGTGCACTGCAATAATCATGACAAATCTGCATTTAGTTATGTGGCCTTAGTGGAGTGATTTCTCATTAAATTTGAAGAGTGTAATAAGAAATACTATAATAATTACAACCCTCAACACTTCGACATGTCTTGCAAAAGGCTAACAAAACCAAGGATTAACACAGGATGTCAAAGTAATTCCCTTACTGAAACATAAAACCGTAACGAACTCAGTAAGAACCAACCTGATGCCTGAAGGTCCTTGGCTTCTATTGTTCACCGAAGCACCAGCTGCAGAACTAAAGTTATTTTTATAAGGAGCTGATCCATTTTCTTTCTTTGATGTTGGCTTTCCATGCATTGGAGACTCTGATAAGAACAAAGTTGGTTATAGACATCTTGCAATGACCTTTCTAACTGACTAAATCCAGTGAAACTGAAGCAGCCATATACCAGAAGCACCACGGCCAGGTTGTCGATCCGAACCATTTCTGTTTCGCCGAGTTGAACTATTACTCGCACCATGCGGCCTAGAGTCATAGCTATCGCTACCCTAGACCTAAAACATAAAAGTTGAGAAAACAATCAAATATATCACTGTGCTAGCTTCATATCAATAAACCACACTTTATCAAAGCTTTAACATGAGTACTCAAACAATCATACTAGATCAGAGTCCTCATTAATGCTGAACCATTCTGCATTAAATGGGAGGAGCAAGAAAAGCAACTAATATCAGAAATAACGAACCTCTTTTTTCTTTTCTCGTTTGTTCTTCACCTAACGGAAAGGATCTAAATAATTGTAAAAGACGTGTCAGAGAAAAGTTCAATGAAAGAAACAATTACAATTTACAATCAGCTTTAAGCTTTCTGCTAGTAGTTCTGACATCTAACAAATGGCTAAAGGCACGCACATGATACACACTTCAGTAATGGCATTAGAAATGTCAACAAGTGGCCATCTAAATATCGAAAAGAACCGACTCGAGTTTCCATAATAACCAATTAATTATCAATTTCAAATCAATGTGGTTACGAGAAAGTGCATTACACCATGAAGCTACATATAACACTATCTGCATTCCTAAAACCAATGACCACACGTAGCTAGAACAAGTTTGTCTGGCAACACAAGCAAAAAAAATTGACAAAATATACAGATGTATTATATAATGGCAAATTTACAATCCATATAGATTTGAACCAGCCAGTACAGCAGAACCTCCATAAAGATCTGTGCATATCAAGGTTAAAAACCGCAAACAGAATCCACAGCTCCAGAAAACATAGTTCATCAGTTTTTTCCTTAATGAATCATTACTTGTCTCTCTCACAATGCCTCCAGCTAGTTATCAGTAAAATCAACGTTCAATCAATAGTGACGGACGATAGACTCCAGCCGAATATGTACTTCGGTTGGAGGTCCCTACTAACTAATCAAAAAGTGAAAGAAAGCCACCACACTTTGAGATTGTACTCTTCTACAATATCAAATTTCAGTCACAAAATAGTTCCAAAGCTTTTTCAAAACTCCCAGCCAAGGTAAAAATCGTTTCTTGGAGCGGACTTCTTTCTTTGTTTTCTGGTTCTTTTTCCTTTTTGAAATTCTATCGGACACAAAAACATTATGGATTCGAGCTTCACCAAAACGCAAAACAGGTTGTTCCTTTTCAATTTAAAGCTTGCATATCCAAACCAATGCAAATGAAATTGTAAAAAATAACAGTAAGTCAATAGCGCGCGCAGACACACACATATAAATTAGGGCTGAGGGGCAAAATACCCTGAAATAGAAGACGATTGATGGCCTCGTTAGGGTCCATATTACAGTCCTGAAATTTCTTGGTCTTCTCCTCTTTCTTCAAGATTGTGTATAAGTGCCTACACAGCAAATTTTTTTTGTATTCAATCATGTAAACACATGCAATATATTACCTTCTTCATACCTTCAATCCAGATTTAGGTGAACTTCAATCCCTATTCTAATACACACTAAAATTCAGATATAAATTAGAACCCAGATTTAATTCGAACTAGGAATAAATTTGATAAATCACATGGCATAAATTAGAACCCAGATTTAGCTAACATTTAAAGAGTTTTTGCCCAATCATTCAATTATTTTGTAAAGAGCAGAAACTTAGGGCTAGAACACAATCAAGAAAGTTTGATAGAATTTCAAAAAATAGATAATATAGAACCTGAAAATCTAGAAAGAGAGATAGATGGTAGAGTTTACCTATGGAGAAGAGCACCGGCGAGCTTTCCGCCGTCCAACGAGAATCGAGAAACAGCCGCGGTGAGACGGTGGCAAGACTCTGATTTTCGTCCTGTCCTGAGAACCAGCGGGATGGAAGTTGAGAGAGATGGATAGAAAAGGGAGAAGATGGCGGTGAGACGGTGGCAAGACAATTTTCGTAGGGGAAGCAGCGGCGGAGTGCTATGGAGGGAGAAGTAAATTGAAGAAGAAAGCTGGGAAATTCGCGACTAAGTGTGAGAATTAAGGGTTTATGATAATAAACTCAAATTAGGATAATAAACTGAAATTAGGCTAGAACAATTATTAAGTGTGAGAATAAAGAGTGTTTATGATAATAAATTCAAATTAGGATAATAAACTCAAATTTTAAAATCCACCTAATTAGGGAGAACCACTAAGTGGATTATTAATTAGTCTAAAAATTTTAAATAATGGGCTTATGATAATAAACTCAAATTAGACTAGAACAATTATTTTGATTGGACTAAGTATACATATAGAATTAATAGTATTATTTCTAATCTTAAAATTCTAAAAGAGTATTAATTAAATTAATACTGCATTATAAGAATTAATTTAGTATTTTAAACTTAGAATTTAAAATATTCCAATTAAATTATCTTGAACTATTATAGTACTCATTATTAAATTGATTGGGTGAAATGTGAAAATATTAAGGATTTAATAAATCAGAGAATGATTTAAAATCATGTGAGAATAATTATATAAATTACTAAGTACTCGAATACTAGTCGAATTAGAGACGTGAATAATACACGAAATAATAGAATATTTCATTCTAAAAATAGACATTAAATCTTATACTCATAAGGAGTATCTCACCTCGTAAATAAGGTTCTAATTAATAATCATATATAGTGTTATTTTTTTTTCAATTTTCTATTTTACAAAAAACACTAATATACATGACATTTTTTAATAAAGTGTCATGTATATTAAATTAAAACACACACAGATGACATTTCAATGATATTGTCATCTAAGCTCCCAAAGATGACACTATACCATGACATTATTTAACAAAATGTCATCTATATTTTTCATGACACTTCATACATCACATTTTTTTTTCAAAATGTTATCTATGCAAAAAAAGCGCTCATAGATGACATTTTTTGAAAAAAATGTCATCTATGATGTGTCATCTATGCTCATTTTTCTAGTAGTGATGATATTCTCTCAAAAACACACTTAGGATTATTCATGTTCTGTATTACTTTTGTCTGGTTTATATGTGACAGGAACCTTAACATTTAGAAGGATCAGAGTGATAAAGAAAGCCCCAACCAGAAAGTTGAAGCACATCAACTCAACCAGAAAGTTGAAGCATATCAACCCTGACAGAAAGTTGAACCAGAAAGTTGAAGCACATCAACTCAAACCAGAAAGTTGAAACTCATCAACTCAACCAGAAAGTTGAAACACATCAACTCAACCAGAAAGTTGAAGCAAATCAACCCTAACAGAAAGTTGAACCAGGAAGCCTCAACCAGAATGTTGAAACAAATCAACTCAGACAGAAAGTTGAACCAAGAAATTCTCAACCAGAAAGTTCAACCAGATCAACACTCAAAGGCTGAAATCAGATAAAATGTCTATGAATCCCAAAGTCTAACTAAGCCCTTCGTACCACAAAAGGAAGAGAATCAATCAAGACCAGAAAAAGGAAAGCTATCTGTCAAACGATCTGCTTACCATACTTGGAAGATTCTGTCAACCTCATTAGAAGGCAAGAGGAGATAATCTAGGGATTCACTATCCTTGATTGGTAAAATCACATTAACTCCAAACCAATCAAACTCAACGGTTAGAATTTTCAAAATTCTATAAAAGCTCGGAACAGAGACTGGCAGGATATACACGAGAATAAGATCATTTATTATTTTCAAGCTACTCTGCCCAGAAATCATCTCAACCTTCGAAGCATTTACTAAGAGAAGATTTCAACCAGATCGTGTTCCAAGCCGTTCGTGATCGTAATCACACCTCGATTCAAGTCTGTCTTATTGAGAGAGAAAGAAGGAGATCTTTTCTGGCTAGTAGTTTTCTAGTGGATTATCGTGAAGAGATCCTATTTACAGTAGTTTTCTGTAAGTTGTAAAGGGACACGACCCTTATTCGTGCATAAGTTTCAACCAGGTTGTGCTTGAAACTTGTGGCTCGTTCTCAGCGAATATAAATAAGAAGAGTATCCTAGTAGTGGATATCTAATCCAGTTTGGATTAGACCGTGGACGTAGGGGGTTTCCTTAACCACGTAAAATAACTGCATTATTTACTTTCTGCATTTATATTCCAGTTGTTTTATTCACTATCTGTCATACTCATTCAAACTGCACTCTTAATCAATCTCCTAAGTATTCGATTAAGTTTTCAAAGATTTTCTAAACAAAGAGCACTGACTAAGTCCACCATTATTCCGCACACAATACACCGTTGGAGAATAAGAATACTCTTACTCTCTGCTTTGTGTTACTGACTTGAGAGATTCTGCTTGGACAGAACAAGATCGATTAGATAGTCGATCTGGTCTGACATTTTGAGCAATCTGTAATACAGAAAGCTTAAATCTCTCTTACTAAATTAGTCAAGTAAACTGAAAAGTTTGTATTTGGTGTATCCCCCCCCCCCATACACCAAACCTTGCTCTTTCGGGACCAACAATAATAATATTAATAATATATAGATTTTAAAAGAACATGAATTGAATTCAATACTGAAAAAAAAAATACATAAGTTTGGATATCTTTAATTAGTATCACAAATAATTAGTAATGTTAATATTTTTGATTAAAAAAAAGAAAATACATATAAAGTGTAATTATAAAATACATTTAAAATATCTATCTACTAATAGATAACTTAATATGTGGGCAATAATGAAGTTCAATTTAATTAATGATATACGACCAAAAAATCAATAATTTGATTGAATCATCAAATATGCATCGAAATAATGATACTAGACGTATGTACTCCTTTTTTGATGGCTCGTTGGTCCTGATGGTTCCACAGGCCATCTCAAAGTCTTGAAGATGCCTCTGCGGGTCCTCTCCTGGCAAGTCACTAAATTTGGGTAAGATCCGGATAAAATAGTGCCTCAGTTCCAAGTTGTCAGCTATCAAGGGCAAGGTAACTCCCAAAGGTTTCAGATTGTTGTTATTGGGAAACATCATCTCCCTAAGACTATCCACAATGGTGACATTGGATAGAATGTCATACATATAGGACAAATTAAAAAATAAATAAAAAGTCATGTAATGTCATGAAAATGTATAACCAAAGTTGGTTAGTCAACCCCAAGTGGTGACTTTCCATGACTTTCTATTTATTTTTTTAATTTGTCCTATATATATGACATTCTATCCAATATCACCATTGGAGATAGTCTAAGTGTCTGCTCTGAAGGTGCATTCTCATTGTTGATTTCTCCTTGTTCGTCTGTCATTCTTGCTGCTTGACGGGCTTTTCGCTCAAGCCATGCCTGTCTCCTTAGTCTGCCTCTTCTTCTCCTGATGTTTCTCTTGATCTCTGGATCAAACCAAACGTCTCCGAGTTGTCCTTCAGGATTGGAATGAAGCATACCGTGGACAAGAACTGAGTTAAGGTGAGAGAGAAATCCTGGAAGGCGCAACTCCCCGACAACGGCGCCAATCTAATGGAGCTCAATCATTATCACTCCGGTCAAGATAAATTTATAAACCGGTACTATTCACTAGGTTCCGCTAGTGGCAAGTACATGGTCGATCCCACAGGGAGTTAGTAGATTCCTCTCTCGATGTCACAATTTAGGGTTTTGAATCGGGTCTTGCCTTGGGCAAGAAGTGTAATCAAGCAGAAAGTAAATGCTGCAAAAGTAAATAACAGAAAAGAGAACACTAAAAGAGTTAAATGAGAAATCAACTTGACTTGAGTTAGAATCCTTGAGTCTTGACTTATGTCTTGATCATCAGTGCAAAGTTGATCATTGTATCCGCATGTCATTGGTTAAATGCGAGCGTAAGAATGGGGTTTTACTCCTACCACCCAAACGCATCACTCAGGAAGCCCCCTTTTTAATCGTCACGTAGCCACCGAAACCTCGCCCAACATACCTTTTCAACCCAGAGGGTAAGGGTTACTTATTCCCTATCCCCCTTGCCAAAGATTGCTCCTGGACCAAGCTTACTCCAGTATACCCAAATAGACATTTGTGGGGAACACATCAACCATGGGCACACTATCTCAGACGCCCGTCCCATGGCGTCCCCACGTACATCACCATGCTGATCCATCTGGCTAGCAAGCAAGAAGTCGCTAACACTTGGAGTTTCCAGCTCGCAGTTGTAACTTGATCTTGCCCAAGACTACTAATGGCCAGACAACATCGAGGACTTGATCAAGTTGTATAGGATTCAGATCCAGCACTTTAGAAACACACCAATACAACTATGTACACAGTTAGACCTATCAAGATGTTATAAGTTTTACTCAATTCATCTTTCCCAAGCCAAGTTTATAAACCTAGAAATAGAGTTGTTACCAAAAGATCCTCTTGCCAGGATGAAATAAACAAAATCATACTTATATTGAAATAAAGAAATAGAGTGTTTGCCCATAGGACTTGTTTCTTCCTCCCCAACACTCATGGAAATAAAAGAACTAGACTAAAAAAGTTGGCGTCGTCCCTCCCCTTCGTATGCGTATATCTCTGATTCATAGCGTGGGGTATAAATAGAGTCTCCATGGGCTTGAGCTTTCGTGGTGGCGGTGGCTAGAGTTCCGTTAAACTTTCATTCCCGATCAGATCTTCCGCGTAGAAGGAAATATTCCCAAACCTCCCCAAATCGTTGGTGGAAGGAAAGGGAGATATGTTTCCTTTTCTACGGAAGGAAAGAAATCTGTCGCGCATCCCCGCATCTTGCCCGTCATCTTATGCGCTACCGACTGCTTCAATATGTCTCCTTCTCTTGGCCAATGTGCTCCTCTTGCCCCCAGCGGTTGCAGGGTGATCTCGAGCGGTACCTTCCCTTGGGCTTCAGACTGCCCAAGCTGTTCTGTGCATAATCTTTCCTCTTTCTCGAGATGACTTGCAACTTGACCTACATCTTGTCAGCCCTAGACTCATGTCCTCCCAGACACAAAACACGACACAAATAAAGGGAAAATAACTCGATCTAGACCTAAAACAAGACATAAAAAGAGCACGAAAAACGGGCTCGTCAAGATGCAGCTGATTCTGGTGTGGAATATGAGCAAGTGAATGCTCAGGTGAATTCTCTTCAAGGTTTTCAACCATGACTCAAGTTCGATCCTTACTCGAACACATACAATCCTGGGTACCGTTGTCACCCCAACTTCTCATGGAGATCACAAGCACCACAAGGGCAACAGATGCCACCTCAATAAGGTTTCCAGAAGTTTGTGTCATCACAACATCAACAACCTCAAGTCTTTCCGAAGGTTTTGATGGAAGAAACTCTAAATAGGGTTATTGAGTCGAATAACAAAAGGTTCGTGTTGGATCGGGAGCGCTCATCAGAATTGACGTACTGGCCCCACACACCAACACTTTCTTTCCCAGCCTGCTTTGTCCTCACTGACAGGCTGACCCAAGACACTTCCCAGTAGGTCACCCATCATAGTATTGCTCCAAGCCAAGCACGCTTAATCTTGGAGTTTCTACAAAGGGGTCACCTGAAAAGATGATGCACCATGTTGGTATAAGTAGTACTAATCAATTCATTTAACCTCTCGTCAACAATGGTAGTGCAGGCCCTTTTCGACTGAGGCAGGCCGCACTCCCATATGTTCTCTCGGGTACGATACACGGAGGACCCCCCCTTCGGGAGGTGCTGGAGTCCACTTCCCAACAGTTCGAAACTGTAGAAGCTTCGATTAGGAGAATTGAAACTCAAATCGGTCAGCTAGCTGAGACTGTGGGAGAGTTCGTGCAAAGCAATAGGAAGGACAAGCAACCTAGCCAGGCTAAGTAAATGACGATGATTAAGGTGTCGAGCTCAAGACATTAAATGAGCGCTTCTTGTGAGGCAACCCACGTTTGATACTTAGTTTGTAATTTGTTTATTGTTGATATATTAAGTTTGTGTTTTTATTTTGCTTAATTCCTAAATGAGAGTTCTAATTAAGTGTATTTGCAAGTTGTAGATAGCTATCGGAAGAATGAAGGTTGGAAACAGAGTCCGGAAGGAGCAAAGGATGAAGCAAGTGCGGGGTCCAGCGGGCGCTGGGATGTTGTAAAGCGGAGAATAGAGAGTTGCAGCCAGCGGTCGCTGGACCTAGCTGGCCAGCAGAAAACTAGGGGACAAAGATGTCGAGCCAATGGCCATTGGGTTCCCAGCAGCCGCTGGCCATGAAGTTCCAGCGTGTATTTTAACCCATTCCTCTTATTCTTCTTCTCTCTTTCGGCGAAACCCTAGCTCCAATTCCTCCCAAATACTCCATTTCTCTTCCAAATTCCTCCTTCAAACCTCAAAATCTTTCTTACCCATATCATTCTCCACACTTCTATCTAAAAAAAATTTCCATTCCATCCACCAACACCCAAAATCCCCAATTCTCCATCTTTTCCAATTTCTTCCCAAATTCTTCCATTTTTTCCTCCATATTTATACTTTTTCACATCCCGTATTGTCTTACTGTGCATTATGGTTTGTAGGTACCTGTCTCATATGAACGTGTGCAAAGCATCTACTTAAATGTTGCAATCCTGAAGAACACTGGCCTCTTGGCAGCTTCAGAAACCTCCTTTGTTCCGTACGAACAAAGGGAATATGTTCGCCGCTTCAGAGAGCATGAGGTGGCACTTGAGAGAGCGGGAGGAGCTGGACTATCCACTGAGGCTGCCCCAACCACTGAAGAGGCTCCTACCGGTGATGATACCGAGATGGAGGAGCCAGTTTATGAGGGAGGTCAGTATGGAGGATTCTTAGGAGGGTACTAGAGTGGATACGAGCAAGGCGGCTTTGCCAGCGGTTCAGGTAGTGGTTATGGATTGGGGTATTTCTCGAGTTCGGACTTCAACAGCTTCCAAACCAACCTCTTTGCGAGGTTGGATGCCCAAAACACCGTCCTCAACTCCATTGATACCCGTGTCCAATCCATGGACACCCGTATCCAGTCCATTGACACACATGTCACCTCACTAGAGGAACAGTGGTCTCGATGGACATGACTTCACCCTCAGCATCCTCCTTCATTAGACTATCAGGATCCACAGGATTCGGTGTATTAGTAGCGTTTCTTTTCCTTTTCTTTTCTTTTTATTTTATTTTGTCTACTTCTTTCGTTCGGTTTTATACTTTTTTGTTCTTTGTTTTGTGTGCAGGTACCAATCTTAAGAGTCAGCTGATTCTTAAGCTTGTTGTCGGCTTCTTTGTCATCAGGGAAGTTTCCTTTCTCCTTTCTCTTTAACTCCTTACTACGAGGGCGTAGTAGGATTTAAGTGTGGGGGAGGGGGGTAGTAGCTTTCTTGCATGTCTTTATTGCTTTTATTGTGTTTTCTAGTTATTTTCGTTTATTTCCCCATCTTGAGCATTTGTACGTCAACTTGCTTATTTGATCATTTTGTGTTGATGAGTAATGATTGTTAATATGTGAGCCTCGTATGTGATATGTATGGTGATAGACTTGGATTAGTCTCGGTTTTTGATTGGGCTAGGTTGTGTGGTTAAGATGTTAAGTGGAGCATGTTGATTTGCTAGTTGGCATGTATATTGATCATGATTTGGATTATGAGTGCAGGCTACTCCCTAAAGTTTATGTGTTCGCTTCCCTTGAATTCTAAAAAAAAGAATAAAGAGTTTTAAATCTTCAAAAAAAAAGTAATAAATGCTAGAAGGGCGTAAATGAGTAAGACGGGTCGAGTTCGTGGGTTCTACTCCGCTTATCTTAGATAATGAGTATGGGAAACCACATCGGGGCACTCAATGTGATCCATTGATGTTTAGACCCGGTGACTATACATTTATGTGGACTTGCTCATTTTGCTTAAAAGTTTAGGGGAACTGAATATGTGAATGATAGAGAGATGTGAGATGTTTGTATATCATGATCGTGCGCATGTTGATAAACTTAGTAATGGGCAACATTACATGTTGATTGAGTGACTGAATACAATTTAGAATTGAGTCTAGTCTAAGTCTTGTAATGAAGGTATGCATGGTGGTTGGGCTTGCATGTTAACTATTGATATGAATTGATACTTGGTGATTGAATTTTGCTTGAGGACAACCAAATGATTAAGTGTGGGGGAGTTGTTTATCTTGTTTTGGTTATGTTTTTAGTTGTTTCGCCGGTTCTTTATGTTTTCATGTTTGATGCAAGATGGTGAAATGAGGATGAATGGGAGCTAGAATTGGTGCCGATAATGACGTTCGAGCAAATACGAGTGAAGCTGGATGAGCCGAGGAGTGCACGCGAGGAGAATCAACTCGGAGAAAGATACAGGCGAGCCAGCAGGAGCTGGCTATCCAGTGCTCGCTGGAGTGCAAAATTCAGGGCTTTAGAGAGGTCGGGCAAGCGACCGCTAGGCCCGCTAATTTTGTGCTTCAACTAAGGAAGCCAGCGGTCGCTGGGCGGCAGTTTTTGACGAGTTTTTAAAGGCAAATCAGATCATTTGGAGGGAATCTCTCTCATATTTTAGAATAGAACTCAAGCACTTTACATTAGAACTTTCCTTAGACGTACTTAATCTTGTAATTTCACTTTTGGGATGAAGGATTCAAGGTGGAGATCGACTGCTCCATCCACGTAGTGTAATCCTTAGTAAGTATCGAATGTTGATTTGTTATTGATGATTATGTGATGTGATCGAGTAGTTGAATCTCTACTGGATTTGGATTTCTGAATTGATTAATGATGTTTATCTTAATTCATGCTTTTTGATTAGATTATGCTTGTTTATTGAACTGATTGATCATAGTTTCAATTCTTAGATGCTAGGTGAGGTCGAGAGATAATCTTAGTATCGGATCAAGATCTAATCAATATCGGTTTGAATCAGAGACGTATAAACCGAGTATTTGTTTATCTATCTTATAATTCTCAACTGTGTGGCTTAAATACGAGAGTCGAAGTCACGATCTAATCGTAAATGCGAATGTTAGTAATTAGATAGCTTTTGAGAATTCTAGATTTGTACACGAATGCATGAATTAACTTAGCATGTGATGATCAGCGTCGATGTTGAAATCCCAGAGCCTTTATTTCGGTCCCATTATTTAATTTTCCGTCTAGTTATTTAAATTTAGTTTATCTTTTGAACTGTTCTTGATAGAATGTTTAGGACCTTTTAAATGTTTAATCTGCAGCACTTGAATTAGGAAGCCCTGCTAAGCCTTCCTTGAGATACGACTAAGGTCAGCTTATGACGTACTATAGGCCTCATTTAATTGCGAGAACTAGACACACATTTTAGGTCGAACAACTACTGCGATCCAAACCACTTAGAGACAAAGAGATTTCCATCTCGTTGGGAGACACTACGAGAGTGCCGGCGGTTGCAGTGGGAGAAGTAGAGTTGCAGTTTGCCTCTACCATTTTAGTTTTACAAGATATTTTATTAGTACCTAGTTTTAGAAAGAACCTTATTTCGGTTTCTAAACTCGTTTTGGATGGATATTTTGTTTCTTTTGATGATTCTGTTATTATCAAGAAGAGAGACTTGTTAATCTATTATGGTACACTTTGATTAACAATTTGTATACTATATCTGCAAAACTTAAACAACGTTTAACTTCAACTTTTAACTTGTCTACTAACTCCAAGGAGAGAAAAACTTCTTGTCTTTTTTCGAATGATACATATCTATGGCACTTAAGACTTGGACATATTAACCTTAGGAGGATTAAAAAGTTAGTGGAACATGGGCCTTTGGATAAACTCCAAATTGACCCGTACCCTACTTGCAAATCCTACTTGGAAGGTAAAATGAGATATACAAATGAGGGTTTACCTCGGATTGATCTAATCTGTTTCCCACTCCCACAAAGCATTCATCATCATCTTCGCTAAATACTTCTTGTGGGAAAAGTTCTTCATCATTGTCAGATGATGAATCACATAAGTTCCCGCTGGTTGTTGCATTCTCTTCTGCTATCATTGCTTTTCATTGTTCTTTCAGATTTTTGTCTCTCTTGGCTCTTAATTCCTCTCGTTCTGATCTGTTAGATCTGGGCAATCTATATTAAAGTGCATTTCCTGCCACATCCAAAACAAGATAAATCATCAAGGTTCACCTTAGTATTATTTGAATGTTTTACTAGTTCCTTTTGGTCAGGCTTTTCTTGGCTAGATGATTTGTCATAGTTGAAATTATGAAGATTGTCACGATGGAATCTTCGTTATTTGTTCGATCTTATTTCTAACTTTTCCAACCTTTTTGCTATCATGGCAAAGTCCTGCATGAATTTCTCTTTCCCAATGGAGTCTTCATGATTTGATGAAGATTTTGGGTTTTCTGCATGATCAACCTTGAAGGCGATTTCTTTTTCTTTCTTTTGCTTCTCCTGCTGCTTGCTGGTAGAAGCTTATGTTGATTCTTGTATCATGCGCACTTCAAACTCATTACCAGTGAGAGCATTAAACAGCTCCTAAGATGTCATGATATTAAAATATGGGCACATTGGATACAATGCAGAATACACATGCCAACTCGGAGGCAGTGCACAAATAACGCTCAGATTAAGTTCACTATATGTGTATTTACTCTTGTTGATGGTGAATATCTTCAGCGTGATCTCAGTGAATCTGATCTTCATTTGTTCAATGCTTTCATTTGGAAGCATTCTGAATTCTTCAAACTTGTTGCAACCCTGAGACAACTTGTTCTCCAGCATCTCTTCTGAATCGATGCAGAGCGCCTCGAGAGCATCCCACATTTCCTTGACAGTCTTTAGATCACAAATAGTAGCTAGGTAGATTCCTTTGAATTTGCTTGAGATCAAGCCCTTTGCAAAGTTGTCTAATCCAGCTTCTTTCCGTTCTTCTGTTGCGTAGTCTCTAAGCTTTTTCAACCTTATTCATAGACCACCTGGGGATCTGGACATGTACCTCCTTCATTGGTTACTTTCTTGGAGTCATAAAGAGGTAAGGTCCATTCTTAATCACATCCCACATGAGAATGTGATGGGCTTCAAGGCACATCTTGATTCTGAAGCTCCAATCTCTATAACCTTGTATAGAGAAGTCTTCACAAGCTCTAATAACATTAGCATCCATGATATCAAACTATTAGTTAATGAGATTCTATGAATGATGGGGTTTTTCAAAGATCTAATCAAGAATGACCACAGATTGGAAAATCTGGTGAAACAAATACAGTGATCAAGTTAGATACATTGCTCTGATACCACTTGTTGGTCACGATAGAGCAAATTTTGGTGTATGGAGAGGGATACACCAACTGCAACTTTTTCGTTTTCTTTCTAAGTATTGATTAGACAGAACAACTCAATCAAGAACGCATGTGATCTGATATCCAATATTTTATGTTGTAGTAACACAGATGATGGACCAGATAGGTTTGTCCTGGTTACGTGTTCTGTACTCACAAAAGATGTCAGTACAGATTGTGCGAAAAGTGGTGGTTAATGTAAGTTGCTCTATTTAGAAAAACCTTTTGAATTAACCAAGTATTCTTTAATGAGTCAGTTTACAGATTATGCACTATCACATATGAAGTATGATGGTTAAATATGCAATAATCAAAAGCTGTAAATATAAAGTAAAGAACACAAGGTTTGTAAGTGGTTCGGGAAACTCCCTACGTCCACGGACTATCCAACTGATAGTTCTCTTCACTAAACTTGTGAAATCAACTTCTCGCTTATTTAGACTGGTAGAGAGTCAGTCACAAGAACAAGTCTAAACTGGAGTTGAATTGTGCACAAATAAGGTCGTGACCTTTACACTTAATGGGTTACAAGTTTGAATGTTCTTCCAAGTAGCTTTAAGGCTAGAGGAAGATAGAACTAACTATTATAGTGCAGTTGTATCTTAATACCAGGTTAGTTCTACATGGGGTGTGTTCTACTTTAAAATATAATCTATGAGTGCTAAAAACAAGTTGATTATGTTGTGCAGAAGGACTTGAGTGAAGTGCAGTATGAATAAACGTTTGAGAGTTTGAACACTTCGAAAGCTTGAGAGTTTTTCTGCAGAGTTTGATCGCTTGGAATCCAGGAGTTGTTGTAGAACTCTTGAGGGAGTATTTATAGACCATTGAATCACGAACTAGCCGTTGTGAAGCCTTAAATGCTCGAACTAGCCGTTGCAATGTACTCATTGTCATTTATGGTATGACATTGTTTCCTAGTATTAAAATTCCTTTACTAGAATAAGTATATGACAACGATGCTTACATGGCACCAAATTGGACATGTAGACAGAGACCCATTTAGGCAGATAATCTATGCCACTTATGCATTTCAAAGATCACCCCTTGATATGTATGCTGAAAAAATCATTCCTTGATGACAACGATGCTTACATGGCACCTTCTATGATTTTGGATACTCCATTGTTAGGCAGCATCTGGATAGATCGTATTCTACAATCTGTGTCTAGTTGACAGAACGTAGGATACGTTTTGTGTCTTGTACGCTCTGCTGCAAGGCTAAAACAAAATATAGATGCTCTATAAATATAGATAGTAACTCACATTCTGTTTCTTTATGTTGCAGCATCATAGAAAACACTAAATCTATAACAGATCGGGTTAGGACCAGATTGTGACTCATGATCTTTTCTTTTACATTGTAATTTGTTAACTAACATATGAATGAAAAACTTAAGTCTAAGTTGATCTCCTATAGACAGATCTTAATACTGATCTTAATATCTTTACAGATAAGATCAATACTCACACACAGAACATACTGCGTTCTGTGCTGGTAAACACTTAAGTAAATTCTAAGCGTGTGTTTTGATAACCATGATCAAAACTTATTACAAAGGCCCAACACTACAAATCGGGAATATGTTAGTTTATAAGGTTAGATCTAAGGAGATTAAAGAAGATCGAAGGAGATTCAATCGGAGAGGATTGTTGTTCGTAGTTGACGATCCAAATCGTCTCTTCACAAACGAAGGACTTGCTTAGGAGAATGTATTATTTAATTTCGCATTATATTCTCCAATGTAGTATTAAGAATTAATTATTTATATGATAATTTAAATCTGTGGATCTTGGGGATTTACGAGCCCCTCATACAGGTTCCTTCATAAGAAAGATAAGAAAATTAGTTATTTTCATAAATTTCTTATGTAAAAATCGTTGGAGAACTTAATATTTAATTACTTAATTTTTTTTATATTATGAGTTATTGTTTTAAAATTAATTAAAAAAATATTCATTCAAATTGAATCTCAATTAATATAATTAGTTGATTAGTATATAATCATAATAAATAATGTTATTATATATTTAAGTGGTCGATAATGTCTAAACTAATTTTAATGTAATATATTATGTTTGTACCAAGCTGGCTAAACACAATGTACTTGAGGTTATTTTGTATTAGGTCGAGTTAGTCTAAAAATCAGTCAGGCCTCATATTCATAGTCTATGTTCTCCCATTTTCAGGTTAGCCAAATCTTTTTTGACAACTAGAGATATGAATTTTAATGAATGGGTTGGATGTGTTGTTATAGGAATAATAAAAATATAATATTTATTAATTAAATATGTGTATGTAAAATATAAATTACGATGGATTAATAAATGTGTCAAATATGGTAAAAATTAATGGATGATTAATAAATAAATTAAATGTGGTGAAAGTTGAACAATGTATGTATTATTAATAATTAAATATGTATTATGTACGATAAAATTTAATGGTTTGTCCAATAATGACAATAATTCATATCGATGATAATATTTTAGATGATGTGCTATATATTTACCAAAAAGGAAAAATGATAGTGTTTATTTTTGTAGATGAATCGAAATGAATAAGAGTTTTGCTGTCTAAAAAAATGTTACTAATTTTGAACTTGCACGTGTATTAAATAGTTTATTTTAAAATACATTATATTTTTTTAATTTTGAGTCTTAATTAATTGATTTATTTTTAATAGTTGAGTTGTGTGTAGAGAGTGAACATCTCAATTGTGAAAAAAAAATAAGAAATTAAGTAACAATTTTGTTCAATTGAAAATGACAAAATGAGTAATAATATTTTTTAATACACAGACATGACGACTTAGATATCAAATTTAAATATAAAAGTTAATATATACAATAAATATATAATAAACATCTTTTAATTTAAATGATCAGATCTATTTTATATAAAAATTATTTATTATTTATTTGTAATGGCCCGCTCTTTTCGCTAAAACTATATTTGTACCAAAGATATATAATGGTTACTAAAGTTCTAATTAAGAATAGAAAATCAAGTAACATATTGTTATTATTATAATCTGACTGAAATGTTCATTTCTAGAATTGAACAAATCCCTAGTCACCCTAATTGGGTTTATTATTGTTATGAATAATCACTTAGTATGATATAATTTTATTTGTACCTATTATAATTTCCATTTTGTTATTATTAACCATAAATAAAGGAAACTTCTATGGTTATTATTATTATTATCGTGCACCATATATGGCATCTCCATTATATATTATAGTATGTAGAAATAAGAAATCACAGATCACACACTACAATAAAGCTTAGAGCCTGTTCTCCCTCTTGGAATTAGCAACGAACAAAAGATGTGGAAAAAGGGTGAAGTGCCATCTGATTCACAATCTGTATAAGTAAGGCATTACAGTAGTAGAATCAGATTTAGTACAAGTATTAGGGGATAAATGCAGCTTTACACAATGGAAATAAAAGTATTACATTTCA
The DNA here is from genome assembly GCA_026898415.1 of Leonotis leonurus. Lineage (NCBI taxonomy): Eukaryota > Viridiplantae > Streptophyta > Magnoliopsida > Lamiales > Lamiaceae > Leonotis > Leonotis leonurus. The sequence continues at coordinate 98,311 of JAPKLX010000346.1, forward strand.
CCAACTAGAAAACCAATGGGTAAAAGGAGGATAGTCTGCTTAGTACAACTAGACTATAGATGATTAAGTGATGGAAGCGAAAATGGATTAAGACGGATGGCGGCTGAAATGAGATAGGGCAGTCTGCCACTTTCACTTCGTTTCCCTGCAATACAAAGGGTAAATTAGCTAATGGTTAAAACCATGTAAAGTAAGATCAAGCAAAACCCTTTGGACTTAATATCACACCTCTTACCTCTATATATAAGGAGTTAATGTGAGGTTTAATTACACTCTCATTGCTACACCAACTTGCTGCCAAATTGAAGAGGAGAAGGGAGGAGTACGTATCAGTTCAGAGAAGAGGAGGAATAGTAAAGTAGTTGCAGTCTTAAGGTGAGAACTCAACCTCTAAGCATTTATGTTCTACCACTTTAAGGTTCAACTTAGGATGCATATATAGACCCTTGACTTCTCTTCATGCCCCTAAAATAAATACAAGGACTAAAGACGAACATGTTGAACCTAGGCGCTGCAACTATGGACTTAGAACAATAGAACAGTAAGATGAACATGTATTATCCCTCTAAAACAATAAGATGACTAGGACAATAGAACAATAAGGACGAACTCACAAATCAGATTGTAGTTCTAATGCTTTAACCATAACATGTGTATCATCTCTTTTTTTTAGAAACTGAAATCTTAGCAATTTGGGTTATGTTTCAAACTCCCATTTAACTTCACAGCATAACAACCACAAGAACATAATGTGTTGCAACCAAGATCTAAAACGTAAAATATCCACAAAAAGAAGGAAAGAGCAAGACAAAGAACTTAGCTAGGCATGGTTGCTGCCCTCCAACCTGAGCTTCCCTTGAACCACTCCAAATTCTCTCGAAAAGCCCCGGACGAAATCGAGCAGCCCGAAAGTCCTCGGACAGTCCCAAACTAACTCCGAATCAACCACGAAAAAGCCTCTAACCACCTCGAATCACCCCGAATGGCTCCGTATAACCTCGAATAACTTCGAACCATCTCGAACAGGTCTCGAACAACCCCGAATAACCTCGGACAGTCCCGAATAGCCCCGAAACACCTAGCATAACCAATTCAGTGAAAGAATTATAGAATTAGAAGGATATGAAAGAAAGCAACTTATAACCTTAGTTGTAAAGTTTAGAAACATCACCGTGGACGTGATTAAAGAATAAAATAAGAAGTAAAAGGAATTTGGGAGTTTGGTTCAATCTTGTAATTAATCAAAATATGAGAAGAATTAAACATAAAATTTAAAGGGATAGAGGAATTGCCTTAGGAATATGGGGTAAAACCCCATTGATATCCTGGTGTAGAAAACAGAGCATAGGGAGAAATAGGAGGGAGCTTCCCTCCTGCGAAAAGAAAAAAATTAAATAAAGAATAAATAAATAAATAAAGAAGGAAGAAGAAAGGGGAAAGGGAGAGCTTACTGAGAGATGAGGAGGAGTGGCAGTGGCGAGGCAGCGGGAGGAACTCCGGAGAAGAGGTCTCTGACCGAGCTCAGCCGAGGAAGAACTCGCCGAAGAGAAATCCTAGCGAGCGAGTGAAGGAGACGGCCAAAGGAGTTGGGGAAGAATGAATTAGGTTAGTCTAACTTAGGCAAATAGAAGTATCTAGAATTGGCCCGGGTATTGGGCCGGGTCGGACCAAAATCATATGGGCCGAGAATTAACAAAACATATGGGCCTAGAGGTTAATTTAATTCTGGGCTGGGTCTATAATAGTTGGGCTAATAAATCTTTTATATAGTATCTGGGCCGAATTATTAAGATAATGGTCCAAGAATCATTCAACAAGATGGGCTAGTTATTGGACCTTTAATTAAGTTCTCATGAGCTAACTTAATTAAATTTAAGATGGACTAAATAATTTATAATCATCTAGCTAGACTTTAAATCTCAGTAATTGAATTGATTATGAAGCATACTTAGCATGTTAATTAAGATTTGTCCCAACCTATAGGAATTATATAAATATGTTGACTTAGAAATTTAGAATATTCAATTAGAAAAATATCTCTTATTATGATTCAATAAATTATTACTTAGAAGTAATAAATGAAATTAGAATCTAAAAAACATAGTTGATTTGAGAAATCAACGTCTCTAAGCAATAAAGTCAATACTCGAATAATAGTCGAGTAAAGATCCGAGGATAATTCTCCAAGTAATAAAGGATAATATTTCTTACACTTAGGAAATATTAAATGCACTAGAAGATTATATCTCACTCGAGATTTATTTAAAGGTTTCGACAAGAGGTCGGATCCGCATCCCGAGAACGAAGCCAACATCAATCGAGACTATTCAAGTAGGCTTTTCTTACTCTATAAAAATATATGTGTGCATACTTTCAAAATGAAATGAGATATTTGCGAAGCACTGTCTTGCCATAAATGTTTTCGATTTATGTATGATGTCTATCTGTTATATGATAATCGAATTCGGGTTCCAGTGGGTTAGCGTCTCCACTCGAACTAGTGTACACAATGGACTGTGTGTCAGCGAAAGGTTGACCGGTCAAGTGTCTGTGGGAAGTGGCCACTTCCCCGGCACAAATAACGTTCAGATATGGTTGATTACAAAGAACTAGGACTGATCAGTCAAACTAGAACTTTCTCAAAGAAATGCTTTTGCGAACATAGGTGCTTTAGAGACAAAATCCCTATGTATCACTCAGAATGGCTTGACAGTTATATATGTAAGTGTGCGATTTCGGCACGTGTCTACTAAGTACAATTCGTACTCAGCCCTGCATGTATTTCTAAACGTGCAGGTTAAGAATGAAGAAGACGTGGGCGCTATGTCGTGCTTTTGTCGGACTCCTAGTAGCTGACTCTTGGGGGTTCTACGTGTCTTCATACACGTAGGATTTTATTACGCGATCCTACATATTCCGCTGCTAGATCTTTATGTAATAGAACTAAAATTTAACTCTAAATTCAGTTAAGTAATGTATCGAGCTTATGACTCTGATTTCCCGATTTACGGGATAAGTTCTTGCTTTATGTTATGAAGGGAATATTCATTGTCTTTCTTTCGTTGTTATTCCTTTCATTGGTCATGTTCCCGACTTTACTTAAATTAGTAGAAAGCGGGCGTGACATTATTGCATATTATACACCAAATTAATGTTGTTGTCAAAATCTGTAATTTATGATGCAGATTCCATATATAAATATTAACTCTTAGATTCCATCTTTTATGCATACTCCTTTAATCATCTAAGATCTTCTTCTTCTCAAATTACTCCTTCAATTACTTTCTAAATTCTACTCATTGAAAAGTGTAATCTCTCACACTCAAGCTTATAAGTTTACTAGTATTAATCATTGACAGATGAAGCTAGCTTGTTTTAGTATAAGCTTATAAGGCAAATCTGTTGGAAGGTAAATAAAACTTTAGTTTCCACACAACACTTTCTGAAACAAGAAAGAAACTGGTCGTGGTAGCCAAAGCACTCATTATGACCAATTAGTGTAGAAACATTTGGAAAATATCACATGTTCTTGATATCAGCTTCCCTTCGTCCGAGTCTTGAAGTATCAACTGTTAGAGCAATGGCCTTGAAACCAGCCTTTTCTGCCCTTTTCACGAGTTGCTGAACAATATTTATGTTCTTAAAAACCTAGATCGAATGTAAAAGATCTCTCGCCACAAGCATGTTATTAATATTTTTATTTCAATATGTTTGAGTTATGAAGATATAAATATCAAAAAGAATATCCAAAGTATCAACTCTCCTGATTTCAGGGAAAATGAGAAGAATATATAACTTGAGCTGTAATGCCTCGTATTTTAATTCGCAAGAATTAATGAGTTTTATTGTTTAATAGGGTATCATATCCATAGGAAAATTTTGAACTCCATTGTTGAGTTCTAATTTCGTTATTTAGCCAAGCTTGAAGAAATTATGACGAGTTCGAATTTAATTTCGATATTTGATTTCAATCGAAATCTATTTTATTTATACGATTTAGAACATTGTTATTTATATAACAAAATTTGTGGAATAATACTAGTATAAATATTATTAGATAACATAATTTAATAAAACTCAATTGTATTAAAAGTTTAGTATACATTTAATTGAACCCAATTTCAATCTTTAAATAATACCATATAAAATTTTATACTACATGTGTATTGCTAAACAAATATCTAGATATTTCCTAACACTAAAATGAGGAAATTCGACAACTATATTTCCATCACTGCACAATATCAATTTAATCCTCATTTGTCAAAACTTTGCTGCCAAACCCATGATTTCCCACCAACTCTATTAGTTCCCTCAGTCATCTTTCCACCGACATCATCACTCTTTTATCATCTATAATATTACCACAACCCAACCATTTTATGTTACCTGCAACCACAAGGAGAAAAGAACAGAGCAATCAAATATCATTCACCCTCCACTACCCACTTTTATCTTCAAGTAGGTTCTTAACACTTAACTTCACCATTTTCTTCAAGAATTTCTTTCAATAATTCAATTCAGTTTCTTTTAGTTGAAACTCAACTTAGAATGACTAAATCTTGAACAAGAAAGCATGCTCACTTTGTTCTTTATATCTAAATATTTCTAGACTAGCATGCTCATTTCCTTCTAAAAACATAGAATTGTTTCCTTTAGACATAGCATAAATCTTAAAGCTACTAAATCAAAACATAATCATATTTTTTTTTATTAATTCTGGAATCATAAAAATATTGAATCTTTAATGTTATTAAAACAAAAGAACAAAAAAAAAAGGGAAAAGAAATATATACCTATTTCTGTTTGGGCAGCCCGGCTGCAAGACCTCGATGCATCTACACTCGGGGCGAGCCAACTGCACGACATCAGTTCTTGCTGCACCGGTGGCGGCACATTCAACGGCGTTGCTGCAAACCTCCGGGACGACCGACGAGCTGGAGAAAATTTGGGACTTTTACACAAAATATCTTCACCAAATTGTAATAAAATAGAGTCAATTTGTGTAGATTTGGAGTAAATTTGAAACTTGGTCAAAGAAATCAAGTTTTTAGAGATGAAAAAAAAAATTTGAAGATTTAAAACCACCAATCGATAAAGGAGTGTGAGAAGAAGAATAAATTGTAGAAAAAGTAGGAAGACGGCGAGTTCGTCGGCGGCACCGTACCGGAGAACCTTCATTGAGGAGTGCATGTGTGTGCAGGTGTCGGTGGTAATCGCAGAGAGATGGGAAGGGAAATAGACGAAGAAAAGGGAGGGGATGAAGTGTAATATATTTAGATTAATAATAATAGTAGTAGTAATAATGAATAAAATAGTAATAATTATGGTAATTAAGAATAACAATTTACGAAGGTTAATTGGGTTTGGTTTAATCATTTAATTCGTCCGTAAATCTTGTTGATTATTGATATGGGCCAAATTATTGTCGGGCCGGGAATTTAAAATTTTTACAATAGGGCCGACTAATGTTTTGGGCCAAAATAATGATTATTAGATTGAGCCCAATTTGATGTTAATTAATGAAGGATAAAAATATAAAATTTTCATGGACCAGACTAATGGGTTAATTGGATATGAGTCCATATATATATATATATATATATATATATATATTTTGTAACTTTAAATTAATTAGTTTGGGCTATGCTCTAATTAAATATTAATGGATTAGAGTAATTATGTCTTTGGGCTTGTTAAATTAGGATTTTGATTACATTGATTGGATTAATAAAATTATTGAATTTGATTAATTAAAAATTTATGGAATATTAATTATTTAATTATGTTGATGATTAATAATTAATTAAGAGTAATTAACTGTTAAATGTGTAATTTTTATTAATAATAATTATTGAGATTTATTATTATTTGAATTCTTTTTAATCTTTTTTTTATTATTAATTAATTTATAAATAAATAATTGTATTACTTAATTAATTTAGTGAATCTTTATTAATTCGAACCGAGACATGAACCTTTTCTAAGGGTCTCTAATTACGCGAACGTTACTAAAAAAATTTCCGATTAATACATTGCATTTAATTGTCTCAATTATATTAATTGCAAGTAAGCAATTAATTATTTATTGAATTAGTAAAGGTTTATTTCTTTTGAACGAAGTTAAGGTTTTCGAAGAAAACCTTAAGCTTCGTTGCGTTATAGTAGAACGGATATGAAACCCTAGACCCTATTTAATCGTTATGTCTCAAGTCAATAGAGATATTCCAAAATCTCAAATGAATCTAAAAACAACTCGTACCTGAAGGTCCATCGAGGGAGTAACGACTAAGGAACAAGAAGCAGAACCAGACTTGTCAACTGATACTGGTATCTCAGGTGGGTTTACTATACAACCTATACTTTTGCTATAATAAAGCATGTTCAAATAAAATGTGAAATGATTGAGATGCATAAAATTCTTTGTGTTTTATGTGTGATTCCTATCTGTGTTGAGCCATGTTTGTGAACTGGTCAACTTTTGGGTTAAAATCAAATGAATATTTAGTATACGCAGGTTATTTCAAGATACTTGTGTTATACTGTGATGATGCATGATCAATAACTGTTTATTTTCGGAATAACCCACATAGTACATCAAGTACTCAGCCCTGCTTGTATTTCCACAAACTTGCAGGTTGAGCAAGGGCAATGGTTGAAGTGCTGAGTAGACGTTGCTTTTTGTTAAGTAGTAAGGGGTTAATACATATCTTCATATGTGTATTAATGGCTTTTGTTATTCCGCTGCAAACTTTTATTGTTTTCCCTAAATGGTCTGGACTGTAATCTAGAACCTTTCTGACGTATTTCGGTACTTGAATTCTGTATTCCATACTTGAAACCTTCGGGAACTTCTATCTGTATGATGTTCTATTTGAAAGGCTATTGACTCTTATTCGTAGCTATTTTTGGACTATTGTAATCGATTATATTTCTAATTCCAGTGTTGCTTGTGAATTTATCCTTCTTAATCGTTCCTTTATTTCACCATCAAGTCGCACCTCATGGATCCGTTCTTCAGGTAAATGGGGTAGCCGACATAAAGAACAGAAGATTATAACTATTATAAGTAAAACAGAGTAAAATTTATGCAGCAAAAGTGGCTCGAATACTTTTTAAGACATGACTTAAGAGTACTGAAATTAGGAAAGTCTAAGAATTATGGTAGATGTATATATATAATAAAGTTTAAAAAAGAATCCTACACACAAACTATATATTACAGCACATGTATATATATATATAGATATACATAACACCTTATCTCCAAATATATTCAGTATATAACTAGCAACCACCAAGTAAAGTTTCTTTCATAATTTGAACTTAGCAATGCAGAGAGAAAAATCATCAAACCTTCCTCTTCATCTGCTCCACTCTTTAACCTAACATTAATGACCTTTTCCCACAACCTTTAGCTTAATAACAAGCCTCATACAATATATTATATGCTCAAACTACATTCTTAAAGCATACAATAAATTAATGATGGAAGAGCTAATTAAGGTGGCAGAAGGCAGTGAAGATGAGCTAGTCAGAGAACTCTTCAATGAGTTATCATGCAGCTCCTTATCACAACAATGTTGAATCAAATTCCATATTTTTAGATGATTTCCACCTCTTCTTACCACCTTACTCCGTCCCCACCGTCGATGAGATCGAGACGGCTTTATCGTATAACAACTATGGAGTCCATGGTCTTGGCCATGGAGATTATAAACAATGATTGCGGAGATTTGAATCACAATTACAATTCAATAATAAAGGCTCAGGCTCTCTAGTAAAATGCATCATAATTGAAGGCTCGAACGCAAAATTCAACCACTGCATTCAAGCTTAGTAAGCAAGAAACTGGAGTAAATTGTAAACCACATCCAACATTCAGCTAAAAATAGACACCAAATCTAAGAAGAAAAGTTTGATTTGGTTTGCACTTGACGGTCAATTTCAACAGATTCATTCATAGATTTCACATAAGTGAAAGCACGAAAGTGTACAAATATCATGAAAAGAGCACAAAAAAAGGAGAAGTAATAGAGAGAGAAACCAGAAACACGTAGCTCTATGGATCACGAGGCGCTGCTTGTTTGAAGATAGCGAAAGAGCAATGCAGGTACCCTAGGAGCAGCTAGAATGAAATGAATACGTTGCAGTGGCGGTAGTGTGACCGCAGGAAGAAGGTATTTGTCTTGTAGGTTCGTCCATTAGAGCTAGCTGTGGAGAATCTGACGCCGGTGGTAGAGCCGATTAGGATGAAATTAGGGCTTGCGAATAGAGAAGAAAGCGTGTTTAATAAATTTTTATTTTATTTCCCAACGGAATATAATCTCTTGGCATTAAAAAATAATTTTAATATTTAATTATTTAATACATATTCCTTTAGTAAAAATAAATTAATTATTTAATTCTCAACTACTACAATCCATTAGTGATAATAAATTAGTTTTAGTAAAATTATTTATTTCCCAACAGAAACAATTCATTTGGTAATAAAAAAATTAATTTTAATAAAATTGCAGATATATGAATTCTATCATTAATAATATATTAATTTTAAATAAATAAATTATTTAATTCCAAACGAATTCAGTCCTTAGGTAATAATAAATAAATTTTAAAAGTATTAGTTATTTAATTATCAAATAAATTTTAAAAGTATTAGTTATTTAATTATCAATGAATTAAATTCCTTGGTAATATATATAATTTTTTAAAATATACGGGAGAAAGTGCCGATCGCCGCTTTATTAGGATGAAGTTGGCGAGAGAGCAATAGTAGGTCCTGATTCTATTAGCGAAATGATCGAGATCATTCGACAGATCCGCGGCAGAATCAAGGAAGCTCAAGACAGACAGAAATCCTACGCCGACACCCGTAGAACTGAACTACGATTTGAGGTAGGAGATAAAGTGTTTCTGAAGGTATCTCCCTCTAAAGGAATCGTTAGATTCGGTTTGAAAGGAAAACTGAGACCCCGTTTCGTAGGACCCTACGAAATTCTGGAAAGGATAGGATCGGTAGCTTACCGATTAGCATTACCGCCTAGCTTTGGAAACGTGCATAACGTTTTCCATGTATCTCAGCTTAGGAAGTACGTGTTTGACCCAAAACACGTTATCCATCAAGAAGAGATGATTTTAAATCCAGATTTCAGCTATGAAGAGAAACCTGAAGCTATTTTGGATGAGAAGATCCAACAGCTTCGATCCAAGTCAATAAAATTGGTGAAGGTATTATGGAAACATCATGGACATGAAGAAGCCACATGGGAACTCGAAGAGAAGATGCGAGAAAAATATCCCGAACTGTTCGATGAGAATAAGCAATTTTCGGGATGAAATTTTTAGTTAGAGGGGTAGGATGTAATACCCCGCCTTTTCAATCTCGAATAAATTAGCAAAACTCCCAATTACCACGAACTTGTGATCAATTTACGGGACCGGGTCTTAAGAATTTATGTTCGTAGAACTATTAGTAGCAATAATTATCTAATAAGGTCAATGCCATTAAGAAGTAAATAAATAAGTGCATGTATGATGATAGTGTCATCACTTAAATGATTGGCATATTCTTGCCTATGATTAATACAAGTATTTATGATAGAGTATTAAATTCTTGGATTTGCTCAAAAAATTTTAATTAGTAATTAAGGATACTTGTTTGCATTATAAATAAAGAATTGTGGTGTTTATTGAAAGAAACAGAGTCTAACTATGTCACTTGAATATAAGGAATGATAGGAATAATAGTTTACATTAATCACAACCTTATTAATGGTAGTTCTTACGAAGTATGCAACAAAATAAAACACTAGAAGGCAGAACCTGCGTGTATATAAATATATATGCATAAGTGTGAAATAGGTAAGTCTTGCTCCCCTACAAATTACAAACTTTACAAAAGACCAGGGAGAATCAAATAATTAAATAGAACCTACTAAATTAATTAAAATACTGTAACCCACACTTCTAAATAAGTACACCAAAAGCAGCCACTTCTTTACAGAAAAGTGGAAGGATAGGGACTGCAAAATAGACCTTGAACCCTTGCTAGGATTCCTTCAAAAAAAAAAAAGGGGATTCCACAGATGACAAATCAGATGAAATCTTCCTAATTTCCTAACTAAAACTAGTGTAGCAAACAAGGTACACAAAAGAGAGATTTAACAAATAAGGAAAGGAAGGATCAGAAGAGCAGCTGCCTTCCCTTCCCAAGACTCTGCTCCTCTTCCAAAGCCCCTGAATTTCTCTTCCCAACGCCCCATCAGAAGAACAGTCAGGGAGCTGCAACATAAAACAAAAGTAAGAACTAGGAGAGAAACTGTGAAGCTACAAACAGACTCTTAAAGAAGAATAAAACAAAAAGGAACCTTACCTTTACAACTCCAATTCGATGAAAGGGGAGTGAGAGAAGAGGGCAGGGGCTGCTGTTGCCATTCTTAGACAAACAAAAAGGCAGGGGAGAGAGAAAACATCCCAGGAATTCCATGTGTACCTATCATCGCTATAACCTGCCACCAAGAAACAAAAGAAAGAGAATCAGTTTGTAGAATCAAATTGTATCCCCAAAAGAAAGACATAACATAGGATCCTAGACAGTTTTTCCCTATAAATACCCCTTTGTCTTACCTTAGACAAGCTTTACACTACACACATCCATACTCAGCAGTTAGAACACTTAGGAGAAAGGAAAGTTGGAGAGAGCTCTGCCCAGATCCCAAACCATTCGAACAGTTCACTGAGGTAACAACTGAACTCGGTTAAAATTTTCATATGCCAGTATACTTGTGTTAGAACAAATTTTTAGACTCTTTTTTTTCAACCTAGCTATGTTAGCAATTACTTATAGTACGTATAGGAACTTAGAAGGCATTGCATATAGACCCATCCTCAAAGTGTAGAACTTAGATAACATATATCTCTAGTGATAAGATGCATGCTCTCAGAACTGTAGAAAACTAGAACTCAAGCCTATAATTACATTTCAGATTCTAGAAATGAACTTACAAGTGTGCATTTCGAGCTAGAACACATGCTCGCATTAAAACAGAAATCAAACATAAACACACAATTATATGCTCCAATCCATAAACTATACTTGAAAATTTGAATAGAGTTACCAACTCCAACCCTCATCATCATAAAACCAAAGATGAGACTCTTAGGAAGTATAAAAATTTAAGAAAAGAGGAAAAGGAAAGCCAACTTAGCTGCTGTCTTCAACGAACAGGACAGCGCAGAACCTCACCTAGCCCACACCCCCTCGAACCGAGGCTGTCCAGCACCTCCACGCCGCCAAACCAATTAGCTCAGAACCCATAAGAAATAAATAAAATTCAATCTGTTCCAGAATCGAAATTAATCTGGGAATTGGAAACTGCCCTAAGGCCCTAGCTAAAATCACAAATAAAACAAAAATAAAATAAAATAAATAAACAAATGATAATCACCCCAAATCCAATCGGTTGGAATTAAAGCCAATCTGGAGATTCAATTCACTTCTAATACTTAGAACAGATGTTCTTGTAACGTGCAATCCATCATCAAGAAGAAATCAGCACATAGACTTAAAGAAAAAGAAAGGAGGTTAAACTGAGCTTAAGAAAGATTTAGATAGAAGAAAGTAAGATCTCACCTTAAACCCCGACGGCCTAACTCCGAGCCTTGCCGAATCCCGTCGAGAGAAAGAAACCACGAGGGGGGAGAAGAGAACAGAGAAAGGGCAAAGGCGCCGAGATGGAAGTTCTGTCGAGTGGAGACATCGCCGCGGAAGTGGAAGAATGGAAGGGAGGAGGAACGACGACGTGAAGGTGAAGACGAGTGGATATGTGGTCTGGGAAGAAATAGGTGGATTAGGGTAGAATAGGATTTTCTTAGAACCCACTAGAACTTGGGCCGAGTGTTGGGCCGATTTATTAAATTTGACGGGCCGAAAGTTCATGATTCGTTGGGCCTAATTACTTTATTCCCTAAACCAGTTATGGGCTTAGCAAATTAAATTCCTATGGGCTCATTTAATTAGACTCGAATGGGCCGTAAGTAGTGCAAGTTGATGGGCCGAATACTATCTATGTTGGGCTCCAATAATAGAAGTTACTGGGCCAAGATTTAATCTAAATATAAACTAGAATTTGGAGAATCATATGGGCTAAGTTACTTAACTAAATGGGCCGAAAATAATATAAAACTGGGCCCCTAAAATAATTGGGTTGTCTAAGCTAGTTAGAATTCTAATGGACTAAGAAATTATTTATTAATCCTAATTGAGTTAATTATTCAATTAAGGTGATAGGACTCGGTTTAACCGGGCTAAGGCCAAAACTAGAATTTTAAAGCTAAATTTGAAGACTTAATCGATTAATTAGAAATTAATTTATCAACTTTGAATTTAATTGATTAGTTAGAATTTAATCAAAAGAAATGATTAAATTATACATCATGCTTGTAGTGTGGCAATTGAAGTTTAAATAACTTAATTAGAAATTATGTAGCTCGATCTCAGGATCGAGATGTTAAGTTAGAAATGTCTTTAGTTATATTCCCAATAATTACTTATTGGGTATAGTAAACTCCCGAATCATAAAGTGACTTAGAGATCATCAAGCAACTTCTCTTCAAATATAACTCCTAGACTCGTGTAATAGTCGAGTTTCCAAAAAACCCGAGAATAAACTCTCAAATTAGCCAAGGATATTAACTCCTTAAACTTAGAGTTTATTTATATACTCGAGTAATATATCTCACCCGAGATCTATTTAAAGGTTGCGGCGAAAGGTCGGAACTACCGTTCAGAAACAAAGCAGTCAGCAATCAAGACTATTCAAGTAGGTTTTTCTCACTCTATAAAAATATGTGGGCATGTTTTCAAAATGAAATGAGATATTTTCAAAAGCACTGTCTTGCCATAAATATTTTCGCTTTATGTATGATGCCTGTCTGTTATATTTATAATCGAATTCGGGTTCCTGTGGGTAAGCGTCTCCACTCGAACTAGTGTACACAAAGGACCGTGAGTCAGCGAAAGGTTGACCGGTCAAGTGCATGTGGGAAGTGGCCACTTCCCCGGCACATAGAAACTTCAGATATGGTTGATTACAAAGAATTAGGACCATGGTCGAACTTAGAACTTTTTCAAAGAAATGTTTTTGTGAACATAGGTGCTTTAGAGACAAAAATCCCTATGTATCACTTAGAATGGCTTGACAGTTATATATGTACGTGTGCGATTTCGGCACGTGTCTACTGAGTACAAATTGTACTCAGCCCTGCATGTGTTTCTAAACGTGCAGGTTAAGAATGAAGAAGATACGGGTGTTGTGCCGTGCTTTTGTCGTAACTCCTAGTAGCAGACTCTTGGGGGTTCTACGTGTCATCATACACGTAGGATTTCGTCTTTTCGATTCTCACTTTTCCGCTGCTAGACGATTATGGAATAGACTTGAGATTTAACTCTTAATTTAGATATGTTATGTATTGAACTTATGACTCAGACCTTCCGAATTTATGGGACAAATTCTAGACTTACGTTATGAGAAGAACACTCATTGTCTTATTATGTGTTGTTTATATCTTTCATTAGTCATGTTCCCGACTTTACTAGAATTAGTAGAAAGCGGGCGTGACAGAGTGGTATCAGAGCATTCGTGCTCTATACCCAAGAGTCTTAAATCAAATCTCGAAGTCTAGTATCATTTCACTAGACTAATCAAATGAGTCGACAAAAGCCTAGCACCCCGGCGTACCCTGCCCCTCTAGACGTGGCACACGCCTTACGAGAAAAGCTTCAAGGTAGGGGGAGTTGAACCAAATCTCCCACTCTAAGTTCAAATTTCTAGAACTCAAGAATCTTTCCTTATAACTAAGGAAATTAACGACAAACACAAACCCCAAACGAGAGATTAGATCGCAACCTAGAGCGAACTCTCTCAAACACCTCAACGATTAGAAAGAACAAAGAAGAATCATAAGGATATCCTCCCCAACCTAGAAAATAGTGGCAAGATTCGATAACTATCGATCCACCACCAAATCAAAACCCAAGAACAAACCGCAAGTCGGTTAACAAGAACCTAAGTATCCAAGAACGATAAATCTCGAAGGAAGTAAATCATAACTCCAAAACGGGATTTTGCTCTAAGTTCGTTTCCCTCAACTAGCAACCAAAACACCAATAGAACAATTGACTTAAATAAACCATGATGGATTACGAAGTTCATTTAGAATTTGATATTCCGAGTACTGACTACATATATATTTCTTTTATTTTATAGTGGCGAGGTTTCTTCAGACCGCTAGGAAACGGATGACGTTTAGACCTGATGCTTTACGCGCGTACCAGTTCTACGGGCCTCACCCGCGGGATACTTTAGGGGAGTTTCTGAGTCATTATCTGAGGAGATGGGAGGCCGCTAGACTTCATGGAGCGACCGGGATAGACAGAGTTTTACGATTGATTCCGTTGTTACCTGCTAGGTGGCAGGGATGGGCCCGAATGATAGCAGGCGACTTCGTCCGACCAATTGGACACAGCTACGATCGTGAGGTCGACACATGGGGATTTATCACCACGATCCTTCATTTCTGGGAGACGTACCGTAGCCCACCAGAGGGACCATATATTCGACCCGGTGATTTGATTATAGCAGGGGGCGAGCCACCGTTCTCGGCACCCCTGATTCAGACATATCTTCCAGCAGGGGTGATCCCCATAGCTCCGATCTACAGCCTGCTATATGGAGAGCCAGTGCCGGAGTTCCAGGCACCCCACGACGATGAGATGGAGCCCTTCAGCCCTGTAGGGGAGCACCTTTCGCCTTCCGTTCCACCCCCGACATAGATGCCGGAGTACCGAGGGCATCATGATGCTGAGTCAGGTCCCTCTCGCCCCACTACGGGGGTACGACGACTACCTTCTCCCAGTCGACCCTTAGTTACCGACGACGACTTGAGCACGATGTTGTTTTGGCTTGTTAGGACCCGCCCAGCAGGTGCCGACGATAGGGGCAAGGCCCCGGCACTAGAGGAGGACCGTCCAGTTCCCCACTTTAGAGGTTTGGAGGAGTCGAGCCTCACACCCGCCCCTGCTGGCGAGGGACCCTCCAGGAAGAGGGAAGCGCCACCTGAGTGGGACGAGCTTGATGCCAGGATAGAGAGGTTGCTAGAGGAGTCGAGACGGGCCCTGAGGCGGTACGAGGAGCCACCAATAGTGGATCCAGAGGAGGACCCCGAGGAGGGGGATCCCGAGGACGACTCAGAGGAGGATCCGGACGAGGATCCCGAGGAGGGACACCTAGCGGAGGTAGCTCCTGAGGTCGACCCCGAGAATGAGGCTTGGGAGCCCGACTGGGATGAGGAGGCACCGGACGAGGAGGAGTACCTTAGCTGCGTCACCCAGGAGTAGCTAGACTGATATTCTTGTACGTATCAGTAACGGGCCATTATGTGAACCGTACTGATATTAGATTTTGTAGTCGGAGACGGTAGTATAGTATAGACCGTTCCGTACTAGCGTTAGGACATTCTGATATTTTGATAGTACGAAAACACCGTAGTTAGTGTTTCGTGGCTGAGTACTTCTTGTGATGTCGTCATGAGAGATGAGCATCATACTATGTACTTAGATGGTGCGTTTAGGAAATTCGAATTGTACTGAGACCTCGTCGAGGCAATTATGAAGGAAATTTCATGACCCTAGAGGTCTATTTCGAGATGTGAAATGTTTTGTTTAGTTTCGTATCTTTCCTTTCCTTCACGCTATCAAGATAATAATTAATACCTTACCTGCTAACTGGCACAACCAACGAATTCCTAATCAGACGAGAACCACTTGTGTTAACAGAATGCCACCGAGAGGACGCCCGAGAGGCAGCGGGAGGGGGCACGTTCCGAGAAGTGAAGAAAGGGGCCCGACCGTAGGGCGAGAGGTAACCCCACCCCTCCCACCGCCTGCTAGAAGAGTTGAAGAACTTTTTCTTCGCCAAAATCCACCAACCTTCAATGGGTTGGGCGACCCAGCAGAAGCCGAGGCCTGGATACGTACTCTGGAGCGTATTTTCAACTTCTTACGCTGCACGGACCGAGAACGCATGACATGTGTTGCTTTCCAGATGACTGGGTCTGCTGATTTCTGGTGGGAGGCCAGAAGGAAGACAATGACACCAGAACAACGTGCAAATCTGACTTGGGAAGAATTCAAAACAGGAATATATGATAAGTACATTCCTAAGAGTTACCGAAAGAAGAAAGAAGCGGAATTTTACAACCTGAAGCAAGGAAGAATGTCAGTGACGGAGTACGACCGCACTTTCTGTGATATGTCCCGATATGCACCGGAGCAGGTATATACTGACGAAAAGATGGCTGAGAAATTTTGTGTCGGTCTGAGGCCAGAAATTAGGATGACACTGGCTAGTCATGGGGGTTTATCATACACAGAGTCTCTAAGTCGCGCTCTCGATATCGAGGCGGCTATGCCAGGAGAACGAACCGCGACTGTGACACCGCTAGCATTTTCTCCAGCACCATTCCAGAACCAAAAGGGGAAGCGTAAGTGGGAGGATAACCGAAGTGGTGCTACTCCAAAGAAACCATGGGAAGGACAAAATCGCTTCCACAACTCTGGGAAGTCAACACCCGTAGTTCCTACTATGGTGCACTCACAGAAATTTCCTACCTGTTCAAAGTGCAAGAAGATGCACCCAGGAGAGTGCCGAGCCGGCAGTGATGGTTGCTTTGTCTGCGGCCAGAAAGGGCATCTGGCCAGAAACTGCCCCACTAAGCAACAAGGGGGAAACTCCAGACCCAACAAATCAAACCCGGGACAGTATGTGCGGGCAATGCAGACTCAGTCTCGAGCTCAGCAGCAGTTGCCACCACCACCTCCGTACCCTCAGTACCTGTCACAGAAGAAGCCCCAGCAGGCACGGGCGTATGCGATGAAGCAGAAGCAGCCTGAAGGGAGTCAGGGAAACCTGACAGGTATGGGAATACTCATAGACACTCCAGTAATAATTTTGTTTGATACGGGAGCTTCTCATTCCTTCATTGCTAAAGCATGCATAGAGAACTTAGAGTTGAAGTCAGAACTTGTAGAGACATCTATGAACGTTTCTTCACCCCTAGGAGGAATCACTATTATCACTCTTGCTTGCTCGAATCTGAGCCTGAACTTAGGATCTATTAAGGTGATAGCAAATAATCTTAGCATCCTTCCGATGAGCGACGTGGACATAATCCTAGGAATGGATTGGCTAGCTGAAAACTATGCCACGATCCTTTGTCATGAAAGACAAATATCTTTTCGACCCCCTGGAAAGGAACCTACGATTTTTCATGGGATCACCACGACTCGAAGGAAGTCGATTATCTCAGCCTTACAAGCTGAGAAAATGGTGAAGAAGGGTTGCTCAGCGTACTTAGTCTCCTTGAACGGAGAAGCCAAGGAAGAATGGAAAATCGAGGACGTAACCATCGTACAGGAATACCCAGACGTGTTCCCAGAAGAGTTGTCAGGCCTACCACCAGACCGACAATTAGAATTCACGATTGATCTAGAACCCGGATCAGCACCGACGTCCAAGGCACCCTATAGGATGGCACCAAAGGAGTTGGAGGAGCTCAAAATCCAACTCCAAGAACTTCTAGATCTCGGTTTTATCAGACCCAGCGTATCACCTTGGGGAGCTCCAGTACTCTTCGTGAAGAAGAAAGACGGCACCCTAAGGATGTGCATAGATTACCGAGGCCTGAATAAGATGACCTTGAAGAACCGATACCCATTACCTCGGATAGACGACTTGTTCGACCAATTGAAGGGAGCAAGCATCTTTTCGAAGATTGACCTGAGATCGGGTTATCACCAGCTAAAGATTAGGGCTGAAGATGTTCCTAAGACAGCATTTCAAACCCGATACAGCCACTACGAGTTTGTAGTAATGCCATTCGGACTCACCAATGCACCTGCGGTATTCATGGACCTGATGAACCGTATCTTCCATCCTTACCTTGACAAGTTTGTCTTGGTATTTATAGATGATGTTCTAATCTACTCGAAAAGTAGAGATGAACATGAAGATCATCTAAGAATTACCTTGGAAACTCTTAGAAACGAGAAACTTTACGCCAAGTTCAGTAAGTGCGAGTTCTGGCTGAACGAAGTGGCTTTTCTCGGACACATAGTGTCATCTGAAGGGATCAAGGTGGACCCCGCCAAGGTTGAAGCAGTACAAGGATGGAAAGCACCCACAACTCCTAACGAAATCCGAAGTTTCTTAGGGTTGGCAGGGTACTATCGGAGATTCATTGAAGGATTCTCCAAAATAGCTAGACCGATGACCCAACTCCTCCAGAAAGGGATCAAATTTAAGTGGTCACCAGAATGCGAAGCCAGCTTCCAACTTCTAAAAGAGAAGTTGACCACTGCTCTAGTACTCGCAGTCCTGGAACCCCATAAGGAGTACGTAGTCTACACCGACGCATCCAAGATCGGGCTAGGGTGTGTATTGATGCAAGACGGGAAGGTAATAGCTTATGTATCCCGACAACTCAGACCACACGAACTCAATTACCCTACCCACGATCTGGAGTTAGCTGCCGTTGTGCACGCCTTGAAAATCTGGAGGCACCACCTCTATGGAGTGCGGTGTGAGATTTTCACAGATCACAAGAGCCTCAAATATTTCTTCGAGCAGAAGGATCTCAACATGAGACAGAGGAGATGGCTAGAACTAGTAAAGGATTACGACTGCGGTATAAACTATCATCCTGGCAAGGCTAACGTAGTGGCAGATGCCTTGAGTCGTAAAACATCTTCAAAAATTGCTTATCTCCTTACTCAAGAGACCGAACTCATAAAAGAGTTCAGCAAAATGAACCTAGAAGTTCTACCAAACCCCGAGACCGTAAAAAGAATCCTTGCTACCCTAGTAGTCGAACCCGACTTACGAAGTAGGATTTTGGAGGTGCAAAGAACAGATGAAGCTTTAGAAAGGATAAGACTCAAGGTGAGAAAGAACGAAACCCCAAATTATCGAGAAGAAGCCGATAATGCCATCACCTTCGAGGGAAGGCTATGTATTCCGAATGATCCAGAAATTAGGGAGATAATCATGAGTGAAGCTCATGATACTCCCTACACCGCTCATCCCGGGAGTACGAAAATGTATCGTGACCTAAAGAAGAAATTCTGGTGGGACGGGATGAAACGAGATATAGCGTCCTTCGTAGAAAGATGCCTAGCCTGCCAGCAAGTCAAGGCACTACACCAGCAACCCTATGGGAAGCAACAACCTCTAGAAATCCCAGAATGGAAGTGGGAGCACATCGCTATGGATTTCGTGACCGGATTACCAAAATCCAAGCGTGGAAACACTGCTATCTGGGTAATTGTGGACAGACTCACGAAATGTGCTCACTTCATACCAATAATAATCACTTATGGATCAAATAAGCTAGCTCAACTGTACGTCCGTGAGATTTTACGCCTCCAAGGCGTGCCAGTATCGATCACTTCAAATCGAGACTCAAAATTTACATCCAGATTCTGGATGAGCTTGCAGAAGGAACTAGGCACAAAACTAAACTTCAGTACTGCCTTCCACCCACAGACTGACGGACAGTCAGAAAGAACAATTCAAACCCTAGAAGATATGTTGAGAACTGTGGTTCTCGATAGAGGTGGGAGCTGGGAAACAGTACTACCCTTGATAGAGTTTACCTATAACAACAGTTACCAGGAAACCAAGAAATGGCGCCATACGAAGCTCTATACGGGAGAAAGTGCCGATCGCCGCTTTATTGGGATGAAGTTGGTGAGAGAGCAATAGTAGGTCCTGATTCTGTTAGCGAAATGATCGAGATCGTTCGACAGATCCGCGGCAGAATCAAGGAAGCTCAAGACAGACAGAAATCCTACGCCGACACCCGTAGAACTGAACTACGATTTGAGGTAGGAGATAAAGTGTTTCTGAAGGTATCTCCCTCTAAAGGAATCGTTAGATTCGGTTTGAAAGGAAATCTGAGACCCCGTTTCGTAGGACCCTACGAAATTCTAGAAAGGATAGGATCGGTAGCTTACCGATTAGCATTACCGCCTAGCTTTGGAAACGTGCATAACGTTTTCCATGTATCTCAGCTTAGGAAGTACGTGTTTGACCCAAAACACGTTATCCATCAAGAAGAGATGATTTTAAATCCAGATTTCAGCTATGAAGAGAAACCTGAAGCTATTTTGGATGAGAAGATCCAACAGCTTCGATCCAAGTCAATAAAATTGGTGAAGGTATTATGGAAACATCATGGACATGAAGAAGCCACATGGGAACTCGAAGAGAAGATGCGAGAAAAATATCCCGAACTGTTCGATGAGAATAAGCAATTTTCGGGATGAAATTTTTAGTTAGAGGGGTAGGATGTAATACCCCGCCTTTTCAATCTCGAATAAATTAGCAAAACTCCCAATTACCACGAACTTGTGATCAATTTACGGGACCGGGTCTTAAGAATTTATGTTCGTAGAACTATTAGTAGCAATAATTATCTAATAAGGTCAATGCCATTAAGAAGTAAATAAATAAGTGCATGTATGATGATAGTGTCATCACTTAAATGATTGGCATATTCTTGCCTATGATTAATACAAGTATTTATGATAGAGTATTAAATTCTTGGATTTGCTCAAAAAATTTTAATTAGTAATTAAGGATACTTGTTTGCATTATAAATAAAGAATTGTGGTGTTTATTGAAAGAAACAGAGTCTAACTATGTCACTTGAATATAAGGAATGATAGGAATAATAGTTTACATTAATCACAACCTTATTAATGGTAGTTCTTACGAAGTATGCAACAAAATAAAACACTAGAAGGCAGAACCTGCGTGTATATAAATATATATGCATAAGTGTGAAATAGGTAAGTCTTGCTCCCCTACAAATTACAAACTTTACAAAAGACCAGGGAGAATCAAATAATTAAATAGAACCTACTAAATTAATTAAAATACTGTAACCCACACTTCTAAATAAGTACACCAAAAGCAGCCACTTCTTTACAGAAAAGTGGAAGGATAGGGACTGCAAAATAGACCTTGAACCCTTGCTAGGATTCCTTCAAAAAAAAAAGGGGATTCCACAGATGACAAATCAGATGAAATCTTCCCAATTTCCTAACTAAAACTAGTGTAGCAAACAAGGTACACAAAAGAGAGATTTAACAAATAAGGAAAGGAAGGATCAGAAGAGCAGCTGCCTTCCCTTCCCAAGACTCTGCTCCTCTTCCAAAGCCCCTGAATTTCTCTTCCCAACGCCCCATCAGAAGAACAGTCAGGGAGCTGCAACATAAAACAAAAGTAAGAACTAGGAGAGAAACTGTGAAGCTACAAACAGACTCTTAAAGAAGAATAAAACAAAAAGGAACCTTACCTTTACAACTCCAATTCGATGAAAGGGGAGTGAGAGAAGAGGGCAGGGGCTGCTGTTGCCATTCTTAGACAAACAAAAAGGCAGGGGAGAGAGAAAACATCCCAGGAATTCCATGTGTACCTATCATCGCTATAACCTGCCACCAAGAAACAAAAGAAAGAGAATCAGTTTGTAGAATCAAATTGTATCCCCAAAAGAAAGACATAACATAGGATCCTAGACAGTTTTTCCCTATAAATACCCCTTTGTCTTACCTTAGACAAGCTTTACACTACACACATCCATACTCAGCAGTTAGAACACTTAGGAGAAAGGAATGTTGGAGAGAGCTCTGCCCAGATCCCAAACCATTCGAACAGTTCACTGAGGTAACAACTGAACTCGGTTAAAATTTTCATATGCCAGTATACTTGTGTTAGAACAAATTTTTAGACTCTTTTTTTTCAACCTAGCTATGTTAGCAATTACTTATAGTACGTATAGGAACTTAGAAGGCATTGCATATAGACCCATCCTCAAAGTGTAGAACTTAGATAACATATATCTCTAGTGATAAGATGCATGCTCTCAGAACTGCAGAAAACTAGAACTCAAGCCTATAATTACATTTCAGATTCTAGAAATGAACTTACAAGTGTGCATTTCGAGCTAGAACACATGCTCGCATTAAAACATAAATCAAACATAAACACACAATTATATGCTCCAATCCAGAAACTATACTTGAAAATTTGAATAGAGTTACCAACTCCAACCCTCATCATCATAAAACCAAAGATGAGACTCTTAGGAAGTATAAAAATTTAAGAAAAGAGGAAAAGGA
The DNA here is from genome assembly GCA_026898415.1 of Leonotis leonurus. Taxonomy (NCBI): domain Eukaryota; kingdom Viridiplantae; phylum Streptophyta; class Magnoliopsida; order Lamiales; family Lamiaceae; genus Leonotis; species Leonotis leonurus. The sequence continues at coordinate 120,554 of JAPKLX010000346.1, forward strand.
AAGCCAACTTAGCTGCTGTCTTCAACGAACAGGACAGCGCAGAACCTCACCTAGCCCACACCCCCTCGAACCGAGGCTGTCCAGCACCTCCACGCCGCCAAACCAATTAGCTCAGAACCCATAAGAAATAAATAAAATTCAATCTGTTCCAGAATCGAAATTAATCTGGGAATTGGAAACTGCCCTAAGGCCCTAGCTAAAATCACAAATAAAACAAAAATAAAATAAAATAAATAAACAAATGATAATCACCCCAAATCCAATCGGTTGGAATTAAAGCCAATCTGGAGATTCAATTCACTTCTAATACTTAGAACAGATGTTCTTGTAACGTGCAATCCATCATCAAGAAGAAATCAGCACATAGACTTAAAGAAAAAGAAAGGAGGTTAAACTGAGCTTAAGAAAGATTTAGATAGAAGAAAGTAAGATCTCACCTTAAACCCCGACGGCCTAACTCCGAGCCTTGCCGAATCCCGTCGAGAGAAAGAAACCACGAGGGGTTTTGGGGAGAAGAGAACAGAGAAAGGGCAAAGGCGCCGAGATGGAAGTTCTGTCGAGTGGAGACATCGCCGCGGAAGTGGAAGAAAGGAAGGGAGGAGGAACGACGACGTGAAGGTGAAGACGAGTGGATATGTGGTCTGGGAAGAAATAGGTGGATTAGGGTAGAATAGGATTTTCTTAGAACCCACTAGAACTTGGGCCGAGTGTTGGGCCGATTTATTAAATTTGACGGGCCGAAAGTTCATGATTCGTTGGGCCTAATTACTTTATTCCCTAAACCAGTTATGGGCTTAGCAAATTAAATTCCTATGGGCTCATTTAATTAGACTCGAATGGGCCGTAAGTAGTGCAAGTTGATGGGCCGAATACTATCTATGTTGGGCTCCAATAATAGAAGTTACTGGGCCAAGATTTAATCTAAATATAAACTAGAATTTGGAGAATCATATGGGCTAAGTTACTTAACTAAATGGGCCGAAAATAATATAAAACTGGGCCCCTAAAATAATTGGGTTGTCTAAGCTAGTTAGAATTCTAATGGACTAAGAAATTATTTATTAATCCTAATTGAGTTAATTATTCAATTAAGGTGATAGGACTCGGTTTAACCGGGCTAAGGCCAAAACTAGAATTTTAAAGCTAAATTTGAAGACTTAATCGATTAATTAGAAATTAATTTATCAACTTTGAATTTAATTGATTAGTTAGAATTTAATCAAAAGAAATGATTAAATTATACATCATGCTTGTAGTGTGGCAATTGAAGTTTAAATAACTTAATTAGAAATTATGTAGCTCGATCTCAGGATCGAGATGTTAAGTTAGAAATGTCTTTAGTTATATTCCCAATAATTACTTATTGGGTATAGTAAACTCCCGAATCATAAAGTGACTTAGAGATCATCAAGCAACTTCTCTTCAAATATAACTCCTAGACTCGTGTAATAGTCGAGTTTCCAAAAAACCCGAGAATAAACTCTCAAATTAGCCAAGGATATTAACTCCTTACACTTAGAGTTTATTTATATACTCGAGTAATATATCTCACCCGAGATCTATTTAAAGGTTGCGGCGAAAGGTCGGAACTACCGTTCAGAAACAAAGCAGTCAGCAATCAAGACTATTCAAGTAGGTTTTTCTCACTCTATAAAAATATGTGTGCATGTTTTCAAAATGAAATGAGATATTTTCAAAAGCACTGTCTTGCCATAAATATTTTCGCTTTATGTATGATGCCTGTCTGTTATATTTATAATCGAATTCGGGTTCCTGTGGGTAAGCGTCTCCACTCGAACTAGTGTACACAAAGGACCATGAGTCAGAGAAAGGTTGACCGGTCAAGTGCCTGTGGGAAGTGGCCACTTCCCCGGCACATAGAAACTTCAGATATGGTTGATTACAAAGAATTAGGACCATGGTCGAACTTAGAACTTTTTCAAAGAAATGTTTTTGTGAACATAGGTGCTTTAGAGACAAAAATCCCTATGTATCACTTAGAATGGCTTGACAGTTATATATGTACGTGTGCGATTTCGGCACGTGTCTACTGAGTACAAATTGTACTCAGCCCTGCATGTGTTTCTAAACGTGCAGGTTAAGAATGAAGAAGATACGGGTGTTGTGCCGTGCTTTTGTCGTAACTCCTAGTAGCAGACTCTTGGGGGTTCTACGTGTCATCATACACGTAGGATTTCGTCTTTTCGATTCTCACTTTTCCGCTGCTAGACGATTATGTAATAGACTTGAGATTTAACTCTTAATTTAGATATGTTATGTATTGAACTTATGACTCAGACCTTCCGAATTTATGGGACAAATTCTAGACTTACGTTATGAGAAGAACACTCATTGTCTTATTATGTGTTGTTTATATCTTTCATTAGTCATGTTCCCGACTTTACTAGAATTAGTGGAAAGCGGGCGTGACACCATTAGAGCAACAAGATAAGTTGTACATTAAACAATTTATAATATACATGAACAAACGGAATCTATTTAGTACTAAAAACTTATCATATTTGAACAGAATATATAATTATTTTTAATATTTAATACTAATAATTATAATCAATTTGTATAATTGATGAATTCAAAACTAACATATATTGACTTCGTCACACTTATTTAGACACATTTTTCTTTTTGAATTGTCTCACTTATTTAGACACATTTCTTTATTTAGCAAATTTTAAAGCACAAATCATGTTCTTAAAAAACTATTACAACTAAATATTGTTAGCAGGGTCAAAAGTAAATGAATTTAAATAAGTGAGAGGGAATGAGTATAGTTTTTCAAAAGATATTAATTTTAATATATTATTATAAATATTAATTAAATGCTAAATTTAATGATGAAACGTAGAATGAAATACAAATAGTCATTCCATTTAGGAGCTCTATTAATTTATAAGATACAAGTTATATATAAATAATAAATATATTTAATTAAATAATTTCAAATTTATTAACTTTATTTGTAGATAATTTTAACGTTATTAGTAAAAATTATATAAATAGTAAATATATTAAATTATATAATTTTTAAAACTCAAACAAATAATTACTTTTATTTTCTCTCTCCTCTAACCTTTGCTTCCTAAAATTACATTATTCACTTCGCAAAAATATTTATAATATACATCTAATTTTAAATATCTTGAAAATATAATTAATTTGATATAACATAAAATAAATTTAATATATAAAAGTTATAGTAAGTTAATAAATTGAAAATAATTGTATATATATATATATATTTTTTTTTTCTTACATATATATTATAAAAAATTAATTTATTTTACTAATTCATATATCATATATATTTTTTATTTATCTTCTACAAAATTTTCAAATCTTGTCTTCAAATCATTTGCCTCTTTCATACAAATTTCGTTTGCTTGTAACACAAATCTCTAAATAATTAATTAATGAATTCTTTTACAGATTTTTGTTATTTAATTTTATTTAGAGGTTTTTGATAATTAATAAATTTATGCAAAAATATAATTTTTATTATTAGAAATATATTATGAAGAATTGTTTTAAAGATTAATAATTTTTATTTAGATATTTTTGTAAATTTATTTTTGCTGCCTTGTTCGAGATTTCTTGAAGAGAAATAATTTTGATATTTTAATTATTTATAAGAATAAAAATATGTAATTTTACAATATAACCTATCTAACTCATAATTTAATCAACTATCAATCAAGTGAAAAAATGATATGTTTGTTCTATTGTACCTCATCATTTCAGTTAAACAAACTTAACTAGAGTACCAACATAAGTATCACATAATGGTTATTATTTTATTTTGTCGTATTATTACCAATTTTATATCTTTATTTAAAAAACAAATTATTTTTAAATTTGCCTCAAAACAATATAAGGTATAGTACTGTCATCTCCCAAATGTCAAACCGTTTTGTTTTTGAGGATGTTGTGTTTACCGAGAGCATTATTGGAGCGTACGAAAAGAGAACTTTACTCTAATGGGCTACTTCTAATTTCCAGTTTCTTTATTTTTTTTATAATAGTTCAAATTATATTTTATATTTTCGTTTGCAATGTCACTTCTATACTTATTTATTCCTACCTAGTTTATATCACTATATAATTTAAATTATTTATAAAAAAAAACTTAAATTTAATTTTAATTAACACATATATGATTTATTCAATATATATATACATATATATATCAATATCATAATTATATGTTGAAAGTGTATCTCAACGTAAAAACTGCGTGTTGCTGAAACACCAA